>PVJH01002891.1:0-156582 GCA_004026705.1 Nesogale talazaci
AATAAATAAATAAATAAATAAATAAATAAATAAAAATAATGTGTGAATGTGAGAAGGGAGACAATATTAATGTATCAGTAGACTGCTTTACTTAGATTTGTTGAAACCCGGGATTTTCTTTCTTCATTTCAGCACGAGACTGCTGAAGTTGTCAATGGTAGAAATGTTTTAAATTTACACTCTCCTTCTCCATCTTCAATTAGTACACTCTCTGTATAACACCTACCCGGCCACCTCCCTACCTGCTTCTGAGCAGTCTCTGTTTCACTTTGGGAAAACTCATTTGACTCTATGGTTTGCTTTTTAGTTTGACTCTCTCATGATAGTCTAACCTTCCCCAAACAAAGGATGCCTCAATTTCCTGTTAAATTTTGAATGCTTAGAATAAACATAAACACCTAGAATGATAAATATGAATGACATAAATTGTTCATAAAGCAGCTTAGATGTTGACATAATGGAAAGCTTGGGGATGTACTGCTATTGTCCATTTTTCCATGTTTTAAAACTGAGGGGCTTTCTTTTCCCTTAACATGATCAAAGACACATTAAACATGCCTTACTCTATTAAGTGTATACATGTAAATAGATACACATGTGTATATGTCTCAATAGTCCTTTTTTTATAGAACCCCAACAACTATCACAAATTGGAAATGCAACTTTGCTCTTCCTTGTAGAATTTGTAATATATCCTTCTCTAAATTGGCCATAGCTTGTATATTATGGTATCCAGAAACCACTGTATATAAACAGTGTGTTAAAATGATATTTACAGTTGTAATACTCTATTAATTAATTTATAGAGGATTCTGAACATTTATTTTTAATGGACATAAGAAGCAAAATAATACATGTGAACACAGTAAATACTTTTTAATGAGTATTGTTTTTATGAATATGCTCACTCTCATCTGCATTGGCAGATGGTGCAGTGCAGAATCGCTTGTGATGTTTCATCAATACATTTCTGTGAGAGGAGAGGGATGTCAAGCTCCCTGTCACATTTTGCATATGCAGGAAGCCTATGCCTTCACTCTATTGATGGATACATCTTCTGGCATGGGCAGTTTAGTATAAAAGGTACTCCTCTTTCAGTCTTAGAGTGGTGATCATAAATCCAGAAAGCCTTCTGCAGGGTCTGTCATCCCCATGCACTGATAAACATAATTCCATTTAGTGATGAGAGAAGTGAATCCTGCATAACCAGATCATCATTAACATTTTTAAAGTGCTGGGAGGCGTCTTTGAGATAAAAGGGATGTTATAAATATTGCTGTTATTGCCCTATTTTTTGAGAGAAATGTTGTTTTTCACGGAGTTTCACCTGTTGTTTTTTTTGTCCCTCCTGGAAAATATTTGTCATGTTGATGCATTCTCCAGCCACTGCCAATGAAGAAAAATGGTTGCATCTCTCTCTTCACAAACTGTGGGTGGGGAGAAGCTTCAAATTGAATTAGGAACACATCAGTGAGCTCCAAATAAATGATTAAGCCGGAAGGCTCTGATGTTACCTTTTCTTCTATGGCTTATAATTGACACAAAGTGTGTGTCGAGTAATTCATAAAACAGAGACTATGCAATAGTGGAATCTTTTATTACAATGAAGGATCATTATTTTTTCACAGTAAAAAAGGTAGCACAAACACCCTGATCATTAAGCAACATTACATATTTTAAATTGAAAAGTAGGATTATTTGCTGAGAGCCCATTTTAATAGAACTTGGAAACTCAGTATGTTCTGTTTCTGAATACTAAATAAGAAAATTCATAATGACTTTCACATTATTTTTTAAATCTTTTATAGTAAGAAATTGTAGGACTATCTTTAATAAAGTTGTAAAATATTGAGATGTAAAGAACACTAAAATGATTTAGTGCAACAAAAATTAAAGGTTAATGGTAATTATAATAATCATAATTAAACACTATATCCCTAATTGCTGGGTAATTACCAGAAACCACACACTAGGCCTACCACTTGGATGGAATTAACTGGTAGTCCTAAATATTCACAGTAATAACTGAATGAGCTCCAACTAGCTTTAAAATCTGTGCCAAGGTCAGTGACATGAATCAGTGGCAGAGGAGGACTAGAATGGAGGAACTCTGGGTCTTTCTTAGAAATGCTTCCTCCAGTCTGCTGCATCATTATATTAGAACAAGGGGGTCTGAAAGGGTAGTAATTCTTATAATGGTAATCATTATAAAGGTACTTCCCGAATGGAAGATTGTTATGTCCTTAGCCCCACCCCCCCAATTTTATTCAATAGAAATATTTGTGAAATGTCTAAAACATTAAACACAAAGGAACCAATTGGTGCTAGGCATATAAGCAGTTGGCATAAATTCCTTGTTTGCTAAGATTTTATGGGGAATTTCACAAGGGATGTGAAAGTTTCATTCAACTATTCATTGTATTTATCTTTAATAAGTTTACCAAGAAATTAAATATGGAGAGGGTATTTTTTCTGAATATATATATATTTTTAGTATTGCCAGTTGACTTCTATGTCATGGGAATTAGCATCAGATGGAGCCTGGCCATTATTGCCCTGCAGTTAGGAAGAATTGGATGCCACTTTTCCAACAATTTTGCCAAGATTATGTGTTTATAAAACTAAATTTCAAATCAATACAAAAAGAGAAACCTGATGATAATATTTCCATATCTTGTTTTCACTAACCTATTGTATGCTAATCTTAGTTGCATTGCAAATTTTATCTTTAACAAATCAACTTATATTTTTGGTTAAAAGCCATATCATATATTATACATTAAGATTATATGACACACAAGAAACTGAGCTACAGAAGATATCCAATTCAAGACTCCTATCCTGAAATATTCGTATCTTTTGGGAACTTTTCATCAATAAAACACTACAAGGTGCCATGACAACCTCCCACGGAAAGAGTATTAACCTAGGACAAAGTATATCTCATTTGTAGACAGAAGTAAGCCAGGGAAAATGATAATGTACTATTTGCATGTCTATAACATTTTCTAGTTTAAATTTTTATTCCCTATCAAATACTTTTAAGAATCCTTCTGAAACCAAATTTCAGTGCTTTACTTTCTATCACAAATAACACACGTTTTATTGTAATATCTCGAAAAGACCACAGTAGGAAAATCAGAAGCTGCTCAACCAAACATATAGGTGGCTAACTGATACAATGGTTGGTGGAAGTGGAAATGGAGATGAAAACCTATACAAAATATGAGACTTATGTGGCACTCCATTGTATTATCATCATATTGCAAGTATCTTTCCCTTTCTATTATGCCAGGCCACCTCTCCCTATTCATTTCAACACCAATAATATATGTACATTTCTGAGAATGTATAACCAATAATTCAAGAGTTTTTTCTTAATAAATGTTCCAGGATGACAGCTTGCTCTTGGCTAATAAACAACAGATTGGGAGTTATAGCCCACCCAGTACTTAGAGGAACCAAGGCTTTTTGATAGACGGCTGTAAGGATGTTGGTCAAGAGACACCTATAGTGCACTTCTCTTTAACACGTGGTTTCACCATGAGTTGAAATTCATTAAACAACAATGGCTTTAATCTTTGTTTTGTTTTGTTTTCTAAAGCAACTCAGTGAACTTTGCAGGCAAGGTACTGAATGTCCCCTTGTGTGTTGACATTTTCTTGCCAGCAATAAACCTTTTTCAACTCAGAGGATAAATGAAGCATGTGTCATAAGCAAATATCTCAACATTTTAAGACACATTTGAAATTGGGATTCTTTATTTTCCCCAAAGCATTGAGATATGCCCAGATTGAAACAATCTTTATAAATATGCAGAAACATAGAATATTTACCTGCCATTATTGCTTAAGTGGAAAATTTTCAATTTCATAAATTATTTTACTGGGGACTCTTACATATACTATAACATTCCATACATCTATTATATCAAGTGGACATGTATATCAAGCAACCATTCCTAGACACTGCCTTTCTTCTTGAGCCCTTTGATATCAGCTCTTCCCCCCGCCTGTTCGCCCCACCCTGTCACCCCCATGAACCCTTAACATATGTGTTTGTTACTATTACTTATACGTATCTTACACTGCCATTCAATTATTCAATTCCCTCACCTACTATTTATTCCTGGTTTTATCCCCCTCCGTGTGGAAGGGGGGCTATTTTGCCATCATTACAATCTGTTCCCCTGAAATCACTACTCCCATTCCTGTTTCTGAGGGGGTTTGTCTATCCTGAGTTCCGTATGTGGAAAGCTCGCGTCTGTGCTGCTGTATGTTAACCAGCCTAGCAGGATTGTCAGTCAGGACTGAGATCCAATAGTGGAGGTAGGAAGGACTAAAGAACAAAATGAGTACTGCGTATGTCATTGAAAGTTCTTTTAAAGTGACACCTCAGCAAAACTACTTTTAGAATCAATCAAGAAGGCATTAATACAATGCAGGGCTGCCAAGTTCTTCTGCCTTAAGACCAGGGGCTCTGCAACTAGTTAGAGAGTTGTCTATGTGGAGCAACAATATGCCAAGTGCCAGAGAGGTGTCTCAGAAAATTGACACGGATGAACAATACAGCGTGATCAAGAACTTTCAAGTAAGCAATAGTATACGGTTCAAGAACTCCACAAAATTTAAACCAGCAATATCTGACCCAGTTCTTTTTCTTGATTCTGGTAAAATGCCCTATTCATTTATGAACTTAGATATTACCAAACAAAATATGACTTTCATGATTATTAAAATAAAAATTTGAAACTTGAAGTCCCTTAATGGTCAGAGTTCTGAGGGCATATTTAGTACTTCACTGGACAAATATATACTCCTGAAAACAGAAAATCATGAAATAGTACAAAACTAGTAGGAAATAATAGTATCCAAAAGTCTCAAAGTACTGGAAAATGAAAATAAACACAGAATTTTCAAATACTGATTAAGAAGAGAAAAGATGTTATCTAAGTTAAAACTTTTTTGCTAGATAATGAATGAATATTTTCTATATTGACATATTTATAAATAAAATATGATATTTTATGTAAAGTTTTGAAACAACTTCCTGGAAACTTTAAAAATTTTTCAAGCTACAGGAGCTCATGCATGATAAGAGGGTAGAAAAATATAGAGTGTCTATTTATGCCAAATATTTTACCTTTTTATATAAACTAATGTGCAGTATGGTAATATGCATATTATGAATAATATAAAAGTAATATTTTGATGTGATAATGTTAATGGTAATATATATTTCATGCACTGTAAATTTAATACATACTGTATTTGACATTCCATTATTAAATAATGCATAGTTTGATTTTACTGTAAGTACATACTGTAATCTTTAATGTTATGTTGTTTGAACATACTAACATATGTGGATTTAATTATTTTATAAATAAGTCAATATTCGCAGACATATTTTTCCAGAAAATAAAAGTGATAAATCAAACCACTCAGTCAAATCATTTTTGGGGTGGGAGCATCACTGCCCTGGAGGGAATAGAAGGTCCAGCCTTGCTACTGGAGAGCTGCTGGTGGATTTGAACCACCAAGCCTGTGGGCCGCAGTCCCATTCAAAACCACTATGCTACTGGGGCTCAGTCCTCAGCCCAATCTTGATGAATCAATTCTAACATATGATGACATAAAATGTTATTTGGGTATGCCTTGAAAATTTTGGTTAACAATTAATTGATTATTTCTTAATAGACTAATAAAACCTGAAATGGTTTTACCAAATTGCTGATTTTCTTTTTTCAAACTATATTGAGATAATTTAATTGCTATGCACAGTATTTTAATGCTTTTCTGTATTTTTGTATACTATTTTAATTTTATTGTTCTTTATTTCTTTGGAGAACTCAGATTAATATTTGTATGAATGACTATTTGACATATATTCATATACATGACATTAATTTCATGGGAAAGTCATTATTCATTCACTATTAAGGAAAGTCCAAATTACTTAAGTCTGAAAATGTTCCAATGTTTTATTTCAACACATTAGAAATTCTCTAAACTTTTAATTCATAGCTTTTCATAATCTTATAAAAACTTATTTAGGTCAAAATCTAGTAAATACAAAATTATAACTGCTGCAAAGTCTGAAAGAAGCAAAGCTTCTAGCTAAGATATAACTTGAGCCAGACTCGGTTTGTGGCCCAGCAGTTTATGTCCTCAGCTGGTAGGAACGTCTGAGGAAGGATTTCTCCATGGCATGTGGGTGTGGGAAGGGGAATGGGCCTGGGCAGATCACATATTTCAGGACACTGCCGTGGAAGCTCTCAGGGTCTTAGCTGCCTCGGCTTGAAGGTGCTGTTCCCATCACACAGAGCAGCTATCTGGAGGTTGGCCTCACAGAGAGCTAGTTAAGGCGACCAGTGCCCCATTCCCTTTGCCTGCCACACAGGATCCAAAAGAGTGATTCTATGGGCTTGCAGGATGCCTCCTGCCCAACTTTAGGTACCCTGCACAGCCCCACGTAACCTGAGCTGCACAAGGGTTTGAAACCAGTTAGAATGGAGAAGTGTACAGTCAGCAGAATTTTCTTCTTTGGGGTTCTGGGGGGCCAGCACAGGCGTTCTCAGAAACTGTGATCATAGACGGTTAGGTTTTGTGGACGTCTGGGTCAATTCTGCACCCCAGAAAACAAGTCTTCCATGAAGAAGGCCAGGCCTGCACTGCACAACAGGCCTAAGAACAAATGATAAGAAATAATAGGGTTTTAAATTTTAACCTCACTCCATCTGCATGGATTCACTTTACCAAGTACCCTGTGTGGCATGAAGGTACCCACTGTCCTGGTCAATGGTCAGAGGGGACTTCACCAGAGGTTTAGTCCACATGGTGACCTTGCAAATGATTATGAAATTTCATTGTCACCTAGAGTCTTTCCCAAAATATACCCTCATAATTATAAGCTCTCATACCATTCCCACATCTAGTCCTGAATTTTATTATTACAGTCCTTGATTCCCCAGGACTGGTGTGTTTCTTCCTGGTCGACTTAGCTGATGCCTCATTTAGATGGCTGCTTGTTTTAAGATCAGCCACTATTCCTCCTACTAGCACAGCATTCTCTGATTTCTTCCCCTCAGTTTGCTACAGCACCCAAAGCTTCAGTGGTCTCTTCATGGGGGCAAGTATCAAATGGGGCCAGGTCATAAGAAATAATTGTTCTCAGATTAGGGCTATGATCAGATGTAATTGCAAGTTATTTCTTGATATAGACCTCCTTCTATATTCAATCACGTACAAGAGTTAATAACTTTGCCTATGCAGAGAACCCAGCCTGATACAACAGATATGTTCTAAGACTTGGGGAAAATTATTCACATTTGAACTTTGTTAGTCATTTGTTATAAGATTCATTTTGAGGCACAGTAAGCTCCCATACATCCAAGTAGAAGTGTGTTGTGCAGGGTTTTCAATGGCTGACAACTCAGAAGTAGATTATCAGATCCTCTATTAAGGTAACTGTGGGTGGATTGGAATGTTTAAAATTTCAATTAGTGGTTGATTCCATTAACTATTTCCATGACATGAAATCCTACCATAACTAAATAAAGTGTTCTCCAAACTGTAATTCAAATTTCACATTTATAAATTTTTCTACATGAAACAACAAAATGCTAGGAAGGCTGTGGTCAGATTGAAACCCTCATTCTATGCTGGTGTATTGATACACCATTTTTGGAAAGTGATATGATATTATCTTAAACAACTGGGAAGAGAAATCCTATACATATACCAGCAATACATCTGCCGCGCATATGAGAAGGTCCACATCCCCACCCTACACTGCCTACCTCGAAACACGGGAAAAGCTCCACATATTTCCACTAGACAAGCATCCAGCAATTCAATCTGCATTAAATCACCCAGTGATATAACCTGGGAAGATGGTTCCCTGGTCACAGTGAATTCTCTATAAAAACAGTTTCACTGGAACCTAATTTTTTGTGATGGTTGATTCAAGAAAATAGCTTGCTGCTGTAAAATTTTGTTTCCTTCTCAGGAGAAAAATGCCGGAGAAACTGTTGTGATGTTGAACACAGTTTACTAAGACAGCGCTATGGGAAAAACTCAAGTGTACAGGTGGGTTTTGCATTTCAAAAGAATATGTAATATCAATTAGTGATAAACCTCATTTTAGATATTGTCAACTTCCAGAACAGATAAGAATGGTGATAGGTAGTGAATGTGGAGTTCACTCCACAGGATAAGACTGTTAATCTAGCTTTCTATTTAAAGGTCCAAAAATAGCTTATCAATTTGTGCCAAAGAAGACCTGCTTTGTGACAGACAGGGGCTGATTGTGCCACCAAGACAATGCACCTGTGCACACAGCCATCTCAGTGTGCCAGTTTGGGGCTCACACACCTCCCCTCTACTGCCTTTCTTTCTCCATGCATCTTACTCACCTAGCCTTATTCATCACAGTTCAATTTACAACAGCATGTAATTGGAAACAGTCCAAAAGTTCACCAGTAGAATGAATAAGGAAAATCTGGTACAGAAACATGATGAAATAATATACATCAATAAAAGCAATGGTGAAACCAAGGAGAACCTCATGATAGGGATGAACCTGTGGAATATTAGTTGAGTGAAGTTACTCAATCCCCAAAGACAGATGCTTTATGACACCACAACCATAGGGATTAATATCAGAAAGTGGACTACCAAAGCACACAGACTTTGGGGGTTCCCAAGTGAAAATGAGTTAGGGTGGGAAGATGAGCTTATAGACTAGAAGGTTGTCAGAAAAAGGCTTGGGAATAAGGAAGGACTGATGACCATACAAGGGAAAACAGAAGACATTTTCAAGGGGGTAGAATAGATTGATGAGTGGTTTGAGCTGAATGTAGAGTAGACAGTTAGAAATGTGAACCTCCCAGCTAACCCATAAGAAAATATACATGATGTGTGGCAGTCATGTACTTATGTTAATTTCATGATTGAGATGTAGGGGTGGAGTCTAGCCTGTTAATCTGGAGACAGCCATTGAGTAGCCAATGAGACCTCTGTGTGGGCATGGCTTTCTCCTGAGACTTCTGGGAAATCTCACGATATTTTGCTCATGGAGATAAGACGCTATCTCCCTGGTTGTTGGGAGTTAGTCTCAGAGATGATGAATCACAGACAAGATAAGATGGCAGTGTCTGAGGAGCCAGAGAAGCCACATGGCTAGCCCCTGATGGAGCCAGATGTCTGAAGCTGGAGAGGCCACGTGGGGACCCTTGCCAGTGATGAGTTGCTTCTGCCACTACTGGATGCTATTGATGAACCCTGAGCCCTGGAAGTAAGGAGCCATGGGGAGACCTCAGTCAGCACTGGGATTCTGCACCCACTGACCTTTAACTTCGTGAGTCGGAAGAAGACATTATAGACTTGTCTCGGGCATACGGGCTAATGTCAGCCTTATGACTTTGAACTGGACTGAGTTGGAATGCTTTCTCTGTGTTCCTTTCCTTTTGTACATAAACCCTATCCATATGCATGTCTATGAAATTTGTTTCTTCAGTCTATCTGTACTAACACAGGGTGTATTCCATTGAATCATGCACACAAAAATTCACTTTAAAACTGCTATAAATTTTTTTCACATAAAACATAATCATTATCCTTTGACAATTGATGTATTTCCTGTGATTCATTAATTGAAAATGTTGTTGTTCTTTAGCACCATTGAGTCAGTTCAGGTCTATAATGACACAAGACACAAGAGAAGAAAATAAGGTATAGTCCCGTGCCATCCTTACAATTGTTCCTATGCTTGAGCCCAGGGTTGCAGAGAAATTTTCAACCCATTTCTTGGAGGTCATCCTCCTTTCTGTGCTTCATCATTTGACCACACAATATGTTCTTTTCTGGGGAGACTCTTGTCTCAGGAAAACATGTCCAAAACATTGCCATCTTTTTCTCTCAGGAACTCTCTGGATATACCTCTTTCAAGACATATCAGTCTGACCCAGGGGTCTTCAAACTATGGCCTACGGACCCCATGTGGCCCACCAAAGACATTTATATGACTGCCAGGTGTTTTTGTCACCACTGTTACCCTGCTCAGCAGGGTAACTGATCCCGGGCCTGGAGTGAATTTGTTCATAGTTCATTTACTTTATGTTAACTATAGTACAACTCTTCAATTGTCTGAGGGACAGTGAACTGGCCACTGTTTACAAAGTTTGAGGACCCCTGAATCCTCCAATACGACAATCAAAGTGCATTTATTCTTTTTCAGTCTCCCTTACACATTATGCAACTCTCATGAGCAGATGAAGCAGTTGAATGAAAAAAAATTAGAGTAACACTTAAAAAATTATAATGAATGCTGTGTGGAAAATCAAGAATGAAGACTTAGAGACTGCGATTTATGAAACGTGCTATTTGCTTTTAAAATATGTGCTTTTTAAATTAATGGTATTGTTTTCTTTGCATTGTTTTAGAATCTCACAAAGAAATCTCACAAATCAATCATTTGTACATACTAGTAGTTAGAATTGATGGCATATACAAGAATTTAAAATTAAAACTCGTTCAGCATATCATGAAATGTTAAAACTCAGGAAGTAATACTACAAAACCAGGAGAAAACTATAGAATTTGAAAGTTCAGATTTGCACATGGGAAGAAGCAGGGCTTGTATTCACAAGGTGTTCTTTTTTATCTTATTCTTTCAGGTTATAGATTATGTTCTCTATTACCCACTTTCTTTTGTGCTTTTCAGCATACACACTGAGTCCTGCACATTGAGCATTTCTTTGAAAATTGACTGTATTTTCCTTTTAAACTGGCAGTATGTATCAGACATGGCATTTTTTTTAGAATATTCTGCCACAAAAGAACATGTGGATTTTTCTAGCATTCGAATGTATGCATTCATTACCTGTCAGATGTGCTACCAGAGGAACTGAAGAGAAGAACAATATATTGGAATATAAGGCTTAGCACCACATACTGTACTTTTCAAAAGTTGATTTGACAGGCTAGTGGAAGATTCACAGGAGCATTAATAAATTATTAACTTTATTTGTGAATTGGCAGTGATTTAGTTCCATTTCATTAAGTAAACCATCCTTATATTTTATGTGCAGTAGAAGTCAAAGAATGCACTTTTGAATGCCTGGTTCTTTAAATGTCATAAAAATGAAAAGTTGCCCTGAATATCTTAATTTTTGAAAGAAATAATCCTACTAGAGTGACTGCTGAGTAGAAAAATACACATTTCATGCCTCTGGAGTTTTCAGGAAAGCAGTTGTTGAGTTTAACACTTCATTAGTCACCTCATACATCACAGGCTCATTATTTTTTCTTTGTATAGCGAGAAGGATTTTCATAGCTTGTGAAAGGGGAAAAAAAGCATAAAAGAATGTATGTGTCTATCAGGGATTTGTGGCATACATGAAAGGGACATATACATAAAGGGACAAAGAAAAAGAAATAAACAAGACAAAAGCGACACTTCAAATGACACAGTGATAATGACTATTAACATAGTGAGAAGGTACCAATCACTCAACCATCTGCTGAAGACAGACAGCATAGGAAAGAAGGTCACAGGAGATAGTATGTGTGGGAAAGGACATCTCTCTGTCACTTTTCACTGGCTGCACTGCCATCTAGTCATGTCTGATTCACAGTGACCCTCTGTACAGTATCCTGTGCAGTGAATCGTTACAGAAACCAAAAGTCTCACATTTCTCTTGATGAGTAGGTTTGAGGATCCAGACTTGCAAGTATCATGCTATAATCCACATAGGCTTTGTTTAACATGTAAGATACTCAAAAGTTAAAATGCTGAGCGGGAGGATTTCAAGATTCCAGCACATTGTACTTTTAGACAATCAGTAAAGACCTCAGTAAATGAGGAACAGACATTCTTTTATTATCAACATAGTGAAAGATCTCACCATATTAATTAAATGACCTCTAACGTCAAAAAGAAAGTAATTCTGTTGCAACTGATTGTTTAGTTATCTCGATTCATTGTGATTGCAGCACAGTGGAAAAGAGGGTTTCCCAATCCTGTGAAATCCCTGTGATGGTTGAGGATAAGATCATTATTATCCACAGATTATTTAGTCACTAATTTTCAGAAGTAGGTCGCCAGGCCTTTCTTCCAAGTCTTAACTTTTAACTCCATTTACAACTGCTACACCTGCAAGTCTACCCTAAAAGGTTGGTGGTGGCAGCATATAAGGTGCATAGTAGCCAATAACCAAAAGTAGGTCTTCCATATGAAAAGCAGGAGTTATGCCATGTGCACTCATCAGTGCACTCATGAATTCTATTTAAAATCAGTCTCTCAAAAACTGTGTAGTCATGTCCAAATGAGGTTGGAACAGATGGACACATCTTCTCAACCTCCTTCCACAATGGTTCACCTAGAATTTTCTGAAAGCATGGCTAATGAAAAGCATCTCTGATTTTGATCCTTAGACTCTTTATTTTTTACTTTTAAATCTACCCTGGGGTTGGGGAAGAAAAAAAAAATCTACTCCTTATTCTTATCTGTTCCTGATGATCTTTAACTTTCCTGATTTATAATTTTAAGTACTCTAAAGTACTGGACCAAAATAATCTTAAGTACACTCATAGCCTGCATTGGCCAAAGTGATGAGTTAAATTCTGAAATGTCATTTACCTTTACTGCTTTTCACAAGTCTACACTGCCCTGGAACATCAACGCAACAAATCTTGGAACATTATAGTATGATTTCAGACTCAGAAAACTGGACATGAAACACTGCAATGTATCATATGAGTAAATTGTGTTATCACACCACAATCAAAATACAGAACAATTTTATCTTATATGAATTAAAATAAAGAAACAACTTCACTGCATGTGGGTAGATTTGGACTCATAACAATATTTTAGGAGAGCAGGAGGGATGCTCTTGTTTTCTGAGACTGACTTTTTAGGAAAGTAAGAGCCCCTTCTTTCTCTGGAGCAAGGATTTTAAAGTAAAGTACACGCCTTGTGCTAGCCACCTACCATATTACCATATCAGGAGAGCCGAAAAGATGACCTTTTTGATATACTTTTAAGCCACACCCACCACACTGAAAACTGCTGTCACCAACCCAGATAGTGACAAATCGGTTCATCTCCATAATCTTGTGATTTTGACGATGACGTGCAAATGAAATGTCAAAATATATCCCTTTATAAAATTGTTTTGGGTATTTTCTCCCTTATTCAGCATCATTAAACTACATATTTGTGCAGATCAATTCTTTGTATTACTGAGTGATTATTGTAGGGCTCATCAAAATGAAATGTTTGCCAGAGGACCCAGAATAGAAAGTTTTGTTGTTGCGGTTGTTCTAAGGGTTATAGCTTTATGAAAATGAGTTGTAATTATTTCATATAAATTATGTGATAGTTATGTAATCTGGTGTCAGTTTGAGAGGATTTTGAGTGATGCGGCTGAGTCTGGTCTGTCATTCAAGATGTAACCAATGGAGCTTTTGTGTGGGCACAGCTTTCTCCTGAGAATTCTGGGAGCTCTTCTATTTCCCTCCTTGGAGGCGGGAGACCTCTTTCTCTTTTTCTCCTCACTGCCTTGCAGATGCTTTACCGAAAATCCTCAGTCCCTGAGATGCTGTACGGAGAAGACACATAGCCTTATGTCCTGGAAGCTGGAGAAGCCACAGGTACCTACCCTGATGCAACTAGATGTCTGGAGCTGGAGAAGCCACATAGAGACCCCTGCCAATGCAGGGATACTTAGAAGGGCATTGGATCCATGAAACTTCAAAGGAGACCTGTGATCCTCCTGCATTCGGCATCATTTCATGTATGTCATGAGTCTGAAGAGCATTTTATGGATTGATATCAGATATATGGGCTGATATTGGACTTATAGACTTGATCTTGAATGGACTGGGAAGTTTTCTCAATATTCAATTGCTCTTGAATATAAACCTCTTTCTTATATACATATGAGTGTCTATGGATTGGTTTCTCTGGTCTACCTGGACTAAATAACACCAGTTAAGTATTATCAGCCTTACCTGTTCAGTGCAAAAATGTTAAGTGACAGAAATTTGTTACATATATTTTTAGAAATTAAAAAAAATTATTTAAAATTAAGGCTTTGGGTTCGGAAGAATTAGTCAGATTTAATCAATTGATCTTGTAAGTTGAGAATGAAAAATGTCGTTCTAATTTATTAATAGATAGAAGATATTGGTCTATAAAAGTAACTCTTTATATATTTAATGTAGCATCTAAGCTTGTTTATGTACAAACATCTAATTAATGGGAGCACAATAAATGTAGCACAATACATTTGTTAAGTAAATTTATTTCCTTTTGCTAAAATAAAATTATTTTGCAAAACTTACTGTAAAATGCATTATAATATTTTTTTTCAGACAACTTGCTTCATTTTGTCATATAACAACCTGGCAAGATGGTTTCGGTTTAATGCAGACACAAATCAGAGAGAATTACCACAGGAAAAATAACATGCAGTTATGTTGCTCTACATTCACAAGGCACATGTTCTCAGGTTGCATGTTCCCTTAGGTGAAAATGCAATTTTATATAAAAGCTATATTTCTGGTTATTTCATTCTTTGATTAATTTCCACTTCCATGATTTTATTTAAATAATTTTGATAACTTTTATTATTAGTTATAGTAATACTACCTAAAAAATAGAAAACATGGAAATGTCCTATATTAGCTGTAATAAAATAATGATAAGACTAAACTTTCCCATACCCTTAAGTTATAATTAAATTTTTAATTAATATAATTTGCAGTATTATGTCAAAATTTAATTCTTACTTATTTAAGCATATTTTGGGCCACTGAATTAATACATAGGATAAATATATATTTTCTGTTAGAATTATACCTTCAATAAGAAAGGACACTGAACCTTATTGGCTAATTCAGAGCCTCAGTTTGCTATAGCGTATGAATGACTGATGACTTCCAAAAACCATAATCTCACTGCCATTCAGTCACTTCCAACCCATATCAATGTCATTGTGTATAGTTGCCCTTGTGAGGCTCCAGCACCACAAATCTTTATGGCAGTTGAAGTCATATCTTTCTTCCTTGACATGTTATTTTGATCTGTTGGTCTTTTTATTAGCAAGTCCACTATGTTACTAGGATTCACCAACCTATAACTCAAGGATCATAGAATAAAAACTGAAAGAATAAAAGAAAATTGCTCCAGTCTTGAACATTTTTACATTTTTTTCAATTGATATTTTTCTCTGTTTCCTTCTGTTCTTGGGCAGTTGGTTTATATTTTGTCTTGTTTGCTTGTTTTTCTGTATGAAACTAAATTATGCAGACATGTAGAGACTATAACTGGATTAATAAATTCAAGGGGAAAAGGCAAGGGATGCTGCCAGGAAATGGGATCTTAACAGCAGTGAACACAAAGAAGAAATGCCCTGGAATTGAGTCTGTTGATGGTCACAGAACTCTCATGCCTGGTTAAACTAAGGAAATGTCAGTGAACCTGTTAGTAATCTTAAAATAATTTAAAAAGGGAAAATTAAGAAAACATGTCACTTTGATGACTAATGTGAGCCTGACCAAAGCCAGGTTTGTTTTTTTTTCCAGTTTCCTCAGATACACGTGGACGCTGTAATTATTTCATTTGAATTGTGATATTGGTACAGAATATAGGAAATACATTTGACCACCTGAAGAATTGGGGGAAAATGCCTTGAAGGAAGTACAGTTCCTTAAAAATTAGTAGAGAGTCTTTGTCTTGGTGACTTTGGGAACATTATCATGGAAGATCAATCATTGAAACAGCACCTTATGTTTGGTAGGGTAGCAGAAACAATCAAAGAAAATCCCCTGTGAGATGGAGTGACAAGGTCAATAATGGATTCAAACTTGCCTTAGTTGTAAGGATGACCTAAGACCAAGCAATGCTTATTCGTAATAATACCTCATGTCTATTTAAATATTGCATTGCTGTATACTTTTACAAAGAACCATCTTATGGTATTTTCATAAATATCTTAAACCAATATTTTTAATGTTTTGAGTTTCAATTTCATTTTTTGTCAGTAGATTTAATTATGACTTCTTTCAGTTTCACACTGATGGTGTAGGACTTCCATTTAATTCAGCATAACACAAAATAATAGTTTCCAGTATTCAGATTGTAAACTGGGTGAAATAAACTGAACATATAAGAGATCACTGGTTCTAGTAAAGAGAGCAGTTCTGGTGCTGTGAAGACACTGCAAAATCAAATGGGTGTTGTGAAAGAGGTAAATTTTACATTCAACTATCAAGCAAAGAGAAATTTTTGGAATCCGTTTTCCTTTGTCTACTCACCTAATTATAAGACAGAGTCTGATAATTATGTCGATGTAGATTGAATGGAAGTTCCTTCTAGTCACCACGTGCTTTTTATGCCAATGTAGCCTTTGCTTTGTTTACGCTTGCAGTTGATAGCACGTGATTTATGGACAGGCTTCAGTAGTTTAAAAGTTCTAATTGATGAATAAAAGTGACGGGAATATAATCATCAACTTAAATTAATTAAATGAAGCTCATGGTTTCAATTGTTTATTTTCCAATTACTGGGTTACTGACAAACTGAAACCAAGGCTTCTTCCTCACCCTAGTTCATCCCTTTATTGTATCAGAATAGCCATAAATCTATTTCTACTAGGTTCCAGTTCATATGCACACAGGTTTATTGCAAACAAAATAAGCTTTTATATGTTTTCACTATCAGTGGATAGCTACACATAAATTTTTCAAAGAAATACATTTGTCTTAATTTCTTTTTTTTTTTTTTAGACATCACTGCCGTCAGGTTGTGGGAGTAGGAGGCCCAGCCTTTGCTCCTGTGAGCTGGAATTGAACCTCCATCCCAGTGGGCCGCAATCCCGCGCACAACCACTATGCTACCAGGGCTCAGTCCTGTCTTAATTTCTTTATGATGACTTGAAAGCAAAGATTAAATCCAAGCAGTGGCTCCTGAAAGGTTCTACTGGCAGAAAGATCAGCTTATAAAATGATAGACTCTGTTGAAGAGGCATGATCGACTTTCTCAAATGACACAGATTGATGGAAAGAAGTTGATTCATATTAAGAATTGCCCTATATGACAGAGCATTTTTCCATTGTTGGTTTCCATGGCTGTAAGTCTTTACAGAGCAGAAAGCCGGATGCTTCTCTTAGAGAATAACTTTTGGGTTTCATCAGCTGATCTTTGATGAGAGATAGAAACACTGCCTTCGATAGTTTATTAACCTTGATGGAGGATATGTCAAGAAACAAGGTTTTAAATTTTTTTTAAGCAATTTTATTTAAAGAATGTATTAGCATTTAAATCTGTTGTAAATAGTGTCACTCTTATTTGGAACATACCTGCCACCTCCTAACCACTACCCCTACCCCCCTATGATTTTATTGTGTTATCTTTGGATACAACATTGTATAAATATGATGAGTAGGCATGAATGAGGCCAAAATTCACTTCTGGAAATTTCATGAGATCTTCATGGTAAACACATGTGTGTGCTTAAGTCAGAACGTCTTATAAAAAATTGTCATTTTCACATATTATATATGCCTGTTATTTATTTGGACACATTACATGCAACACAAAAAAATATTAATACAATAGAGTATAGTGGAAGGATTAAAAACATGTCTCAGAGAAGAGTAGTGAAATATGAACTAGTATATTTTGAAGGTAAGAATAGCTAAAAGAACATTATTCATAGAAAATATGTGAACCATACTGTGCTGTTTTTGATTAAACGATATATTATGAAAAGATATGTTAATGTTCTCACCTCTAGTATCTTTAATATTAACCTATTTGTACATACTATCTTAGTATATATTACTAGTTAAACTAACATGAGATCACAATAAGAGCATGTGTCCTAGAATTACATATTATTATATTATAAATATATAATAAACTATTATATATATGCAATCTCAGTATTATATTAGAATGGAGGAGTCATAAAGCAACAAAGAGGATGGGCAAATGTGGGAGCATGCATATGGAAGATAAGGCATGTCCTGGATGACCAGTAACTGAACTCTACAAAAAGCAAGAAAGGCTCTTCTACTAGAAAACAGACTCTCAAATTTATTTGGCCTTCCACTCAGAATCTACTTTATGGCTGCAAGTGAGTGAGTGAAACCATCTTTTAAGAAATCAAAACAAATGAACACCTACTCAGCGTGCCCCTGGTAATGAAAAATATTTATATAGTAGGGTAAAATGTAAATATTTGCTTTTGCTAACTCCCTTCACTTTTTCCACTTAGGGAAACACAGTTCTAGATTCTGTAGTAAATCCCTGCCTACATCCTGAATGAAGAACTCTAGTAGGGGAGTGAGCTTACACTTTGAATCACAAACTGTGGCAGTCATGTGCTTATATTAATTTTATGATTGAAATGTAGGGGTGGAGTCTAGCCTGTTAATCTGGAGATAGCCATTGAGCAGCCACCGATGAGGCCTCTGTGTGGGCATGGCTTTCTCCTGAGACTCCTGGGAAATCTAGTGATATTTCCATCATGAAGATGAGAAGCTATCTCCCCCAGTTGTTGGGAATTAGTTTCAGAGATGATTAACCACAGGCAACACAGAATGGCAGCATCTGGGAGGCTGGAGTAGCCGGTGGAGAGATCACACGGCTTTGCACTGATGAAGTCGGACCTCTGAGGCTGGGGCCGCCACATGGAGACGTCTGCGAGAGATGAATTGCTTCTGCCACCACTGGATGCTGTTGATGGACCCTGAGCCCTGGAAGTGAGGAGCCATGGGGAGACCCTGTCGGTGCCAGGACTCTGTACCCACTGACCTGTGACTTCATGAGTCAGAAGGAGACTTTATGGACTGGTCTCGGGCATATGGGTTAATATCGGACTTGTGACTTTGAGCTGGACTGGGCTGGGATGTTTTCTCAATGTCCTGTTCCTCTTGAATATAAACCTATTCCTTATATCCATATGCGTGTCCTTGTATTTGTTCCTCTAGTCTACCCGGACTAACTCTCAAACCACAAAGCCAACTGCTAGCCATAAGATCAGCACTTTGAACATACCAAACACTAAAAAGGAAACACACATGGAGAGTTCATATTTCTGCTTTACCCAATCATACACCTAAGAGTGACAGATTAATAACAAATTAGATCCACATGCACCTCCATTTATAGCTGTCCTATGGGGATCATCTCAAAGCATCCTCAGATCATAAAAAAAGGAAGAGAATGTTAGGGAAATCATGACTGTCAATGATGGGTTGTGTGTGTTCATTTTCTGTCCATGAAAGTGGAGGCACTCATTTCTGACAAATGCTCCTCTAGAGTTTGAAAGTCAACATCACCACATTACATGTGTGATCAGTTCAACACTGTGGTCCATCTCAGGAATGCTCATTGAATTCAGGGTACTGTCCTACTTCTGACACAAAAAATAGGAATCACTGATTAGAATGGAGATATTGTCACTTTATCTCTTAGCTGTAAACAAATAAAGGGTGGCATGATCTTTTTAGCTACTAGTCCAGAAGACGATATTTATAAACTATGATTATGCTCACAGAAAATACTTAAAAAGGAAAACATGATGAATAAAGACACATGAAATAAAAAAAAAACTAAGTCAATCATTTGTGTCTTAGTTACAAAAACTCAAATTGTGACCACGATAAACCAAAAGAGGAAATTAAAGTTATCACTAGAATTATGGGTGCTTGCTGATGAAATCATAATGGAACTGCTGCGAACTGAAAGGTCTGTGATTTCACCCACTGACTCCTCTTTGGGTGACGTGGTAGCTTCCTTTTGTAAAAATTACTGTCATGAAAACTTTGTAGGGCATTTCTACTTTATCCTAAATGATGACTAGCAAAATAATAATTATAACAAAGTCCAAAAACAACAGTATGGCCAACTAGTCCATTTCAACTCACAGCAATTTTAAGGGCTTCAATTTTTAAGGCAATTCATCCTTAATGAGGCATAAATGCTCATATTTACTCCAAGAGCAGGTGTAGGGTTTATATAGCCAACCTTGCTCTTAGCAGTCCAAAACTTACTGGACAGTGCTACCAACACTCACAAAGTGGAATCAATTCAAATAAAACTCACTGCCACTGAGTAAATTCTCATAATGTGGCAGACATGTACTCGTGTCAATTTCATGATTAGGAGTGTAGAAGTGGAGTCTAACTGTTCATCTAGAGATAGCCAATGAGGCCTCTGTGTGAGCATGACTTTGTCCTGAGAATTCTGGGAAGTCTCACCATATTTCCCAATTGGGGAAGAGAGATTTGACTCAGTTCCTGGGAGACGCAGGATAGACAAGACAAGAAGGCAGCATAGACCCTGAGTCTGGGGAACTGAAGGAACTGGAGAAGAAGTTCCATTGGCCTACCCTGGTGGAATCAGACCTCTGAAGGCAGAAAAGCCACAGAGAGAAACGTACCAGCACTAAGATGATTCCACTGCCAATGGATACTGTTGATGGACTTTGAGCACTGGAAATGAGGAGCTATGGGGAGACCCCTGCCAGTTATGAGATGCTTCTACCACTGTCAGATGCACAAGACTCTGCACTTACTGGCCTGTGATTGTTCTGATGTCATTGCACACGCTTTGTTAGTCGGTAGGAGACTTTATAGATTGGTATCAGACAGATGGGCTAATTTTGTACTTATGAATTTGTATTGGGCTAGGTTGTGATGCTTTCTCAATGTTCCATTCCTCTTACATAAAAACCTTTCCCTGAGGTCCGTATGTGTGTCTATGAATTTGTTTCTCTAGTCTACCCAGACTAACACACATAGCAAACATGTAGGACAGAATCAAATTGTCCCTGGGCATTTCTGAAGCTGGAAATATTCATAGGAATAGAAAATCTTACTTTTCTCCTTTACTGCAACTGATGTATTTGAACTACTGACCTTGTGGTTATCAATCTGATACTTAGCTGACAGGATCACCATGTCCCCTTCCAAAGTGAATAAAAGTAGGTTAAAAAAGATAGCATTTTACCTTTCAAATCAAGGACATGCTATATACAGATTAATCAACAGAGGTATGTAAATCTACTTGTTATATCTGCTAGGTATAAATTAAAGTTGAGTTTGTGAATCATGTTTCAAAATAATTAGTTATAGAAAAATTGATATAAGACCCAATAAAGTAGGGATTCAAGATGCACCAAATGGCAAACTCTTCCAAAATGCTATACCACTCCATTATCCCTGATATCAAATCGCCACTACTGCTCTAATACATTGCCTCATCCCCAAGCCCCCTAAAGAAAACAACAGCCAAACATTGCCCAGAGTTCTGCAATGTGTTGCACCATGTCACAGAACTCATGAACTGTAAAGTAAAGGGCTCACATGTTGGTGGATGTTAGTAAATTCTAAATATGTAGTTCAAAAATCCATCTGGAGCATTTTCATCATCCTATAAAAGCTATAAAATCTGGTGAAATTAAGTCAGCTGAAAGCCACAACTCAAGTCCCAAGAAGTGGAGGTCAGGAAAAGCCAAGAGAAATGGAGGATACTGAGCAAGAGTGAACATGTCTGGAAGTCAAAGTAGTTAATGCTTCTGTGCATGCTCCGGGAACAAGGAAAAGTCATAAAAAGGATGGATTTGTTGGCATTCTGGTTTCTGTCTTCTGCAGACCATACTTCACAGAACGATTTTAAAAGGTAGTGACTTGAATCACATCCCCTAGTAATTGGACATTCAAAATATATCCCATGCTAGTCCTGTCCAAGAGCAACATAGACAACTCCCTCAAAAATATTATAATACTCACTGGTATATATGTGAGAATTTACATACGTCTTGAGTGGGAGAGCTTACGGTCTCCTATTAAGTAATTAACCACATCTCAGATGGAGACCTCTAGACCAATCTTTCTCCTTTTAGATAATATACCAACTATCAGTTGAGGTTGAATTGATTTCGGTTCGTAGTGACTAATGATGAATTTTGGGTGCTGATTTTGAGTCAGATTTTAAACTGTTCATCTTAAGGTCAAAAGTTCAAGCCCATCAGCCAATGTACAGGGAAAGCATCAGATTTTCTGCTTTGGAAAAATATTCATAGTTTCAATATTTCCCTTTATGGGAAATATTCATAGTCTCAGGAATTCCATTTATGGCCATTATGAATTGAAATATACTGAATGACTGTGCAGTTCTGGAATTTTTCCATCATATATTTTTCAAAAGTTGTTTGGCCTCTAGCCTTCCAATTTTGTTATCTCTAAGCTGCAGCTCACTGCAGTTTAATGTCCTGATGTTTAAGCATATTTCTATTCTTAGAATAGTTCTTCTTTTGCACCAGATGAGGACTAGGAACATCACACAAGAGTTTCCCCTCAACAAGATTTGTCAGAGTCATGCTTCAGGAGGTTGCAGTGCCGTTTTCAGTATTCACAAGCAAACTTCTTATTGAGTCAGGGCCATTGCATAGATTTACTGAAAGCACCCAAGGCAGACAGTGGGAGTGACTTCGAGTTTCAGTTAAATAGTGGTGTGATTCAGAACATGAAAATCCATGCCTCTGATTGAATAGGACTTGTCGTGTCCTCTGGAGCATGTCAAGTTGAATTCTGAATGAATCTCTCCTACCATCCCATGCTTTACTGATGTGCTTGTCTCTTTAAGTCTTAGTGCTCATTTCTCTCTGAATTCTCAACAATGTCCAATGAAAAAGTCTTATGCCACTAGCAGGCCTCAGAAATTTGAAAGATGCTAGTTTGAGAAGGTAAATGCTTATATAATGAAGAAGGTATGACTTTCTTTGAGTATGTGCTTCACTTCTCCTAATAAATCTTCAGAAACTACATATGCTATTATCTTCCCCAAATATGTACAACAGTTGGTATCTCTCAGGATGCATGTTTCATGTAACAGCACTCATGGGATGCAGAAATGGCTGCAAAGCTCTTTCTTTTGTTCTTAGCTCAGCTCAAAGTTGTTATTATTACAAGACACCCACTACATTGTCCCCCGAAGTATTCGCAAATGCGTCTTTCCTTCTCACAATAATCTGAAGGTCACGCTGTTTTTCTCTTTCTTAGTGCTTAAGGGCTAATGTTGCCACTGTGGTTAATGAACATAGTTGGTTCCTAGTCACAGCTAACTAATGTACAACAGAATGAGAGAGTAACTACAACTGTCCAATTCTCATCATCTTCACTAAATTTGAGTGCACTGTTGCAACTGCTGTGCCAGCACGTGGCCTGAAGGATGTCCTCTAACTGCCGATCTTCCACGTTACCACTGGCTTCCTGGGGATGCTGTGTGCGGGTTCGGCTGTGTCCCACATGGCCAGCAATGCAGAAGCGCCAGTGTTCTTCAGGAGCATGACCGAGCGTTCTACTCCTGAAAAGAGGTACAGTCTCAGAAAACCCACAATGGATCGCAGTGAGTCTGCATTGATTCCATGGCAGGGAGAGAGTCCTACTTCCCCACATACGATGTCTTTATTCAGCAAGTAACTCCTCTTTCCACCATAACTGATATCAAATAAGAGACAAATATTCTCCATCCTTAATTCTAAAAAGCATTTTTTTCTGGCTGTACTTTCACCAAGAGATGTTTTTTGTTGTTCTGGCTCTTCATGGTACAGCCAGTATTCCTTACCAACACAAGCATCAAAATGCAGCAATTCTATGCCCCCCGCACCCCACACAAAATTGTTAGCGTCCATGTATATATGGCATACATGCAAAGAGCATGACAAGGATCAGGTGTCCCTAATTCATTAAAGTGAGACCTTTTTCATTTTTTAAAAAATTTTTAATAAAGAGTTCTATTGCAGCAGATTTTTTTCAATGTCCTTAGTCATTTGCTTTCTTGATCTCTATTTCCATGAACATTGAGGGCTAATTACAGAAGACAGAAATTCTTGTCAATTTCACTTTTTTTTCTCTTAATATTTATATGTTGTAAATTTTGTTATGTTTGGATATAATTCAGACCACCACCAGCAAAGGTTTCAAAGCAGTCTTTGCCGTCAGCAAGCAAAACTCTTATCACTTACATAACTTAGTTGTTAATCAGTGTGATATATTGAATTCCTTTATACATCTATCTAGCTATCGGCTTCATGACTGCCCTAAGTGGCTGGTTCAGACCAAGCAGCTTGGGTGTATTTCTTCTTTGCCTCAGAAATCTGGGTAAAATAATGTAGATGAAGAATCTGATAGAAATAGATGATTCGGTTCTGATTTAATGTAAGCAGGTTTAATTGTGACTGTAAAAAGTTTGAATTCTAGAACGAAGATTTGCCGGTTTTATCCTTCTGCTAAGTACAATATGAGCTGTCTCAGGTGCAAGAAGTGAGGATATTCTTTTGATTACGAGTACAAAGAAGGAGGGTCCTCAGTTCCTGCACTTGTACCGATGAAGCAAAACTCAAGCTTTCAGTTGAATTATTAAAGAATTCTAGGATCAAAATATCAATTGATTCAGGAGACATCAAAATAATCAGAAGAACTAGAGGGTGTGGACGAAAAAGAACTGATGGATAGTCAACCATTTCAATAGATAGCATATGGTAAATAATAAGTGATACTGAAAAAAGATCAAGATGCACTGTGAGAATTAATAAATAATAAAGTTCCACTGAATTTACTAAATACTAATTGATATGTTTACACAAACTGATGATGCACTACAAGCATACATTAAACTGTACCATGAGAAGATGTTATCTTGACCAAAGAACTGTGTCCTGAGCATATTTTATCTTGAATTTTAATCTGTCAATTTCCCTAATAAAGTCTCACAGTATAAGTATAATCTATGAGTTCTGTGTGTTGATTGAAATGAATAATGACACTCAGCTGAGAAGTAGACAATGTTGTTAGAAGGATTGTTGATATCAGATTCAGCAAAGAAGACTAGATCTTGGAGGCATGTTGGCCTTGAATCCCATAGGAATATATCTTGGACTCCATGTGGAATTTGACTTTCCTTTCCTTTAGTAAAGATAGACAAATCAGGTTCTGCCAAGGGATCTTCGAATGATCCATTTCAATCTGATGTCACAATCTTCTAAAATACTTCAGGAAAAGTGTTTTGCCTTTAAAACTGAAATTTCTCTTGATATCTAGGCACCATCAGCTTTCTTCACCACATATGCTTGCATACCCATCTTCCCTACATTTAGTCACCACATTGAAACACTAGATATCAATAAGTTATTAAAAATATCTGGCATAGAAAACTTACAGTATATTCTAAAAACCACAAGAATAAAAGCAGCTACAGAAAAAAAGTGTCAAATGTTTTCTAGACCCTAAAAATTTTGATAGTGCAGCATAATTTCTTCAGAAATTATTACTTCCATTTCATTATTTTTTAAAATCATTTCATTGGGGGGTCTCATGGGACATTTATCACAATCCATATATCCATCTACTGTGCCAAGCACACTTGCACATTTGTTGACATCATCATTCTCAAAATAGTTGACCATTTTTGAAGTATCAGTGCAATCTTTTTTCATTTCCTTATTTTTAAAAAGTGTTCAGCAAATTTGAATATGTTATGAACTTTGTCATCATGTGACCATCAAAATAATGACTGTCTTAGGACAAGGACCAAAAAAAGCTTCTAACAGCCTCTGAGATAATAAAGCCTCTTTATATTGGCATGTAAATTCTAGGGATACCTGTTAGGAAAATTCTTATAATTCTTTTCTCACTCAGAGTTGTTTTATCTTGCCTAAGTGAAGCATAATGTTAAGCAATTAGTTGGGTAATTTAGGGGTGGGGAGACTAGCAGTGTGTGACTGTGGCTTTGCATTTGGAGGTCAAGGGATGAAAGGCAGTGTAGAAGTAATTATTTCTTTTTCTACTACAGATAAGTTGAGGGCAAGAAAATAGTAAGTTTCTTTATTTTTTATGAACCTAGTATGAGATCATAATTAATCCTGATAATTGATCTTGAATCAGAATTTTACCCGAAGTTAATTTTATAAAGCATGTCATGTGTCTAGCATTATACAGATTATTTTAATTCTGTTTCTTTTTAACTTCACAGTGCTAGACAGCTGGCTGACAGTTCCAGAGAACTTCCTACTCTAATTAAATGTGAGATTATTCTTTTCAATGGTTCATGTTGCTTTGTTTAATATCAGTAAATGACATTCATGATGACCTTTCATACTCAGTAACAAACAGGATTACGAGAAGCTGCTAAACTAACCACTGTGATAAGTAAAGTGCCTTCCAAGTCAGGAAGTCTTAATGGAAAAAAAAAATGAAACGAAGAGAGCAATACTAGGTGTCTGGGTGTAAAAATCGCCTCAATGGATGAATCCCCATGATGTTTTCACACTCATATAAATGCATTTCAAATATTTGGGTGATTATTCACATACAGATTATGTTGCATAAATCATTCTAAAGGCGATTTAATCATGGGGAAGGGGGAAGTTTCTAACATTGCTGTGGGGTGGATTGTACTATTATCCACGATATGATTGAATGATTGACCTATTGAATTACATATGTAAGTTAATTTCCAATAAAATAGTTGAAAAGTTATTTGTTTTTCTTTAGCTAATTTTATTATTTCTATGATCTTGTTTTAACTTACGTTGCCTTATGATCCCTATAGGCAGCAGTTCGAAACCATGGTCAGCCCCATAGGAGAACGTCTAGACTTTCTACTCCCATAAATAAACACAGTCTCAAAACACCACAGAGAACTGCTATAAGATAGTAAAGACTCAATAGCAGAAAGATGGTATTTTTTTATCTTAGCTATATATTATTGTTAATAAAAGGCTAAGAAGATTTCATTTTGCCAACATTTTTGATGGAATGAAGATTTTAATATGGCTCTTCTAGCCACGTGTGGCAGTTATATAATCTACTGTCAACTTGAATGAAGGGGTGTAGTCTAGCTGGTGAATCAGGCCATAGCCAATGCAATCTCTGTGTGTACATGGTCTTCTCCTGAGAATTCTGGAAACACCTGGCTTCCTCCCTCGATGCAGGGCACACACTCTCTGCTTTGTCTTCCTGCTGACAAGACACATGGAGCTGTGCTAATGAAGCCAGAGTCCTAAAGCTGGAGGATCCCCATGGAGACCCATGGCAGTGCTGAAATGCTTCTACCTCCACTGGATCCACCAGACTTTTCACCCACTGGTTTGTGATTTTCCTGTAGTTTGCATCATCACAGGTGTTGTGTGAGTCTGAAGAGGAATTTATAGATTGGTAACAAACCTATGAGCTAATACCAGACTCATGGACTTGGACTGGACTGGGATATTTTCTTAATGTACAATTACTCTTTTCTATAAAGCTATTCCTTATACACATGAGTGCCTATTTATTTGTTTCTCCAGTCAACCTGGACTAAGACACTAAGTCTCTATAACTCCCATCAAATGTGCGGGTGGGACTGTACAAATAGGGATGTGTGGCATGAATACAAGGGATAGATCAGTTTTCATTTCATCCCATGGGCAATAAGGATGAGGCATCTTTGAAGAAGCAGTAGATAAAGGACACCAAAAAACAATGGTATAAACACAGTCAAGTTCTCTGTCTGTTTTTAGTTTGAGTAGACTAGAGAAACAAATTCATAGGCACGCACATGAATATAAAGGAAAGGTTTATATACAAGAGAAACTGAATATTGAGAAAGCATCCCAACCCAATTCAGCTCAAAGACTTGAGTCCCATATTAGCCCATATGTCCAATACCAGTCTATAAATTCTCCTTCCGACTCACGAAATCACAGGCCAGTGGGTGCAGAATCCCGGCCCTGGTAGGGATCCCCTCATGGATCCTCATTTCCAGGGCTCAGTGTCCAGCAGCAGTATCCATTGGTGATAGAATCATCTCAGCGCTGACAGGAGTCTCTCTGTAGCTTCTCTGGCTTCAGAGGTCTGGTTCCATCAGGGTAAAGCCATGTGGTTTCTCCCCTGGCTCCTCTAGTTCCTCCAATGCTGTCACCTTCTCTTGTCAGTCCATTGACTCCCAACAACTGGGGAAATGGTCTCCACAAGGGAAATACCACAATATTTCCCAGAAGTCTCAGGAGAAAGCCATGCCCACAAAGAGGCCTCATTGGCTCCTCACTGGCTATCTCCAGATTAGCAGGCTAGACTCCACACGGACATCTCAATCATGAAATTGACATCATGAATACATGACTGCCACACTGTCTAACCCTGATGAGACCTCTGAGACCAGATGCACCAGGGATTGCAGCAAGTTGAGTATGGCACAGGGAAAGAGAAGTGATGCCAAGACTCTAGGATTGTGAGAGAGTGAGAGATGAGCTTCCTGGCCAATGGAGCTGAGTGACTGAAAAACTAAGGACTGAAAAGAGACTTGGTTGCTGGGGACCAATGATTTTATTTTTTCTGCATATTGAACCTGACTTAAAACAACCCACTAACTTTCCTAATAAGTGCCCAAGTTGTGATTATTTTCTTTAAGTTCTTTGTGGGAATTGCAATGAATTATTGAGCCTAGCATAGAAGTAGAGTATTGTAGAAGGAATTGTTGGTGTCAGAGTAGGTAAAGTATGGTGGTTCTGGCACCTGCCCTTTGGCAATCAGGAAGCTAGAAGAGGTCAAGTATGTTTTGTTTCATTTGCAAAGATAAGTCTTTTCTACCTCTGTGTCAGGTGGTTTCTCACGAAATGAAGAATTCTATTAAAAGTACATTGATATTTATGTAATGAAAACTTGCTCCCTTTAAGATAAGATTTTCTTAAGTTTTCAGTGCATGGTAGCCAACACTTATGTAATATTTATTGCAAACTATGGCAGTCATGTGCTTATGTTAATTTTATGATTGAAATGTAGAGGTGGAGGCTAGCCTGTTAATCTGGAGATAGCCATTGAGTAGGCAATGAGGCCTCTATGTGGGCATGGCTTTCTCCTGAGACTTCTGGGAAATCTCGCGACATTTCCCTCGTGAAGATGAGAACCTACCTTCCCCAGTTGTTGGGAGTTAGTCTCAAAGATGGACAAGACAAGATGGCAGCATCTGAGAAGCTAGAAGAACCCACAGAGGGACCACATGGCTTTGCCCTGATTGAGCCAAATCTCTGAAGTTGGGGCAGCCACATGAAGACCTCTGCCAGTGATGAGTTGCTTCTGCTATTGATGGACCCTGAGGCCTGGAAGCGAGGAGCGATGTGGAAACCCCTGCCAGTGCCAGAATTCTGCACCCACTGACGTGTGACTTTGTGAGTTGGAAGTAGACTTTATTGACTGATTTCAAGCATATGAGTTAATATTGTACATATGACTTTGAACTGGACTGGGCCCAATGTCCTGTTCCTCTTGTATATAAACCCTTTTCTTATATCTATATGCGTGTCTATGAAATTTGTTCCTCTAGTCTACCCGGACTAACACACAAGCCTAATAGTCATAGCCACAGACCTTATATTATTTGATGGAACAAGCAACATTTATCATGATGAATCTTCTCCTTTCAACACCTTCATTTTTTGTCTTTCTGAGACACATAGTTACATGTGTTTTTTCAATGTTTTATCATTTTCTCAATTTCTTATACTAGCTTCCATGGACTTTCTTAACATTGAATAGTCCAGGGAGACGTTGGACCTTGTCTCAGTATTTGAACTCGGGTTTTTGAACATCATCTATTTTGAAAAATTTCTGCCTTGGTATTTTTCCTTAATTGAAAACCAAGTACACAAGTACCTACTTCACACATTACCCCTTCAAATGTCCAACAGAAATCTCAGACTTGGTGAGCTTAAATTTGAGATCTGCTCACATCTTCCTATATAACTCACTCACTACTATCCAGCCAATTCTGAATTACAGCAATCCTGTAGGTCAGGAGAGAACTGCTCTTGTCAATTTCTGAGACTGTATTCTTTGAAGGAGTAGAAAGCCAGGTTTTTCTCCTGATTAGCAGCTACTGATTTTTGAGTTGCCAATCTTGAAGATTCAATGTTCAACCACTATGCCACCAGTGACCCTTGTCTTCCTATTTACTTACTATCAAGTCTGTTGTGACTATTGAGTTCAAAACTCTGAAGTCAACTTTTATTCTTCTTTGCAATAATACAATCAATCATCAACTAACTCTGTCTTCAACATATTAATAATCTCATCATTTTTCATTTTATTCGCATAGATAATAGCCTTAGTCAAGCTACCCAAACCCCTCACCTCCTACATTATATCTCCAATATCATAACTATATTAGTATTTTAATACAAAATATGCTTGCTACTCATCTAAAATTTCAAATGAATTTTCATCTCATTGAAGAAAAGCCACAAATAAGAAACCCTATGAGATCTATCATGAGTCACCTTCCTGACTTCCTTTGACATTGTTCTACTCTTACGAGTTACCTTCCTGACTTCCTTTGACATTGTTCTACTCTTACGAGTTACCTTCCTGACTTCCTTTGACATTGTTCTACTCTCACATTTGGCCCAACAGAATGTTCAAATTACAGAAAAATATCATTTATAACACATGTAAGTAAATTTTTTCTAAAGATTATCCAGCAAGGGTTGTAATAATACATTGAAAAGGAGTTGTCAAAAATTCAGATTAGATTCAGCAGAGAAAATGGAGAAAGGGCTATAAACTTTGATGTCAAACACATCTTTGTTAAAAGTAACTAATCACAGAAAGATGTTTATTTGTGTTTTATTGACTGTGTCTAGGCATTTGACTGTGTGAATCATTAAAAAACTATTGACAATTTTTAGACAAGAATGGAAATTTCAAAATTGTGTTCATACAGAATTTGTACATGAATCAAGAGGAAGTGAGAAATTTGTGAAAATTGAAAAAAGAGTACTAGATAATGAAAATCAAGGAAAATATGCAAGGAGGTCATATTCTCAAAGTATATTTATTCAATTTGTACACTGAGGTGCTAATCAGAGAAGCTGGTTTTAAAGAAGAAGAACATGATATCGGAATTGCAGGAAGGATTATTAATAATCTTTAATATTTAGGTGATATAGTCCTGTTTGCTGAAAATTAGTGGTTGAAGCATTTACTGATGAAGATCAACTGGAACAATAGGCAACATCATGATGAATGGAGTAAAGTCATTGAAATTGTCAAGGAGTTTGTCTTGATTGGATCCACTATCAATGTCCATGAAAGCAGTGTCAGGAGATCAAAAGACGAGTTGCATTAGGGTAAATCTACTGCACAGAATATCCTCAAAGTAGTGAAAACAAAGATGTTACTTTAAGCATAAATGTGTGCCTGGCCCACCTTGTCATTTGCCTCCTATATATTGAATAAGGAAGACCAAAACAGATTCAATGCATTTCAGTTATGGAGCTAGAGAAGATTATGGAAAGTAACCTGGACTGCTCAAAGGACAAATCCACCGGTCTTTGAAGAAGTAATGACCAGAGTGTTCCTTAGAGGCAAGGATGGCAAGATTTTGTCCATATATTTTGATATGCTGTATGGAGAGACAGACCCCTGAAAAACGACGCCATCCTTGGTAAAGCAGAGGGGCACAGGGATAGAGGAAGGTGCTCGAGGAGATGTGCTGAGATCATGGCTGTAGCAATTGTCCAAATGAGGGAAGCATTGTGGGAATGGTGCGGATTGAGGATACGATTACTTCTTTTGTGTACAGGGCCACTATGAGTCAGAACTGAGTCAGGAACACCCAACAGAAACAACTCTTCCATTTTTCACTCAATTTTAGGTACTATTCTTCTCTTTTTTATTTCGTGAAATATTTTCCTTTTGTTTATTACTGTAATCTCCTATAGCATTCATTTTAAGATATTTTCTGCTTAGAATGACTTGGTGTTTAATTTATAACATCATGGAGAATTCTTTAAATTACAGGAACAAGCTTGCCAAGTAATTCCACCAAGGTAAATGCCACCAATGTTTCTGATAAACATGAGCAATTCTGAGTATGCAGAAAGATTGGAGACTGAAAAATCATAAGGATGTTTCTAGCTCCCTCTCTTTGAATAATGAAATAAGTCAGTTCATCTGTCATCTTTACTTTTAAGAAAAGGATCTGGGAGAAATCATTGGAATTCACCTGTGGTAGTTACATAATTTCATGAAGAGATATAAAAGTGTAGGGGTGGTATTCAATCTGCCAATCAGGTCACAGCATGATGGAGCCTTCATGAGTGCATGGCTTTCTGATAAGGAGGTTCTGTCAATCATCCCCACCCCCTCTCTCTGCCTTCACTTTTCTGCTGGTTCACCCTGGTTGTCTGAGCCCTACGAGGTGATCACTGCACTTGAAGACTTTGCAACCACCAACCTGTGATCATTGGGCATCACTGCATGTGGCTGCAGGAGTCTGAAGAGAGATTTAAGAACTAGTCTGAGACTTATGGATTTAAGTTGCACTGGGATGGAATGGTTTCCTGATATGCAATTGCTGCTTGATATAAAACTCTCCCTGAAATACGAGAGGTACTTTAAAAAAAAGGTTTCTTTTTCAAAGCTGTGTATTGAAAATGTTCTACAAAATAACCTTATTACCTTCAAAGTATTCTTCATTCCACTTAACAAATTTGTCAAATATGCAGTTGCATTCTTGGAAGAATTTTCAAAATTGTCGGTTTGGATGGCTGGCAGCATCTCCTTCATTTTTCCCCTAATGTCTCCTACATCATCACATCTCTCGCCTTTCACCTACCTCTGCATTCATGGAAACACAAATAAGTCACATGGAGTGAGGTCGGGTGATGTAGGGTGCAAGGCAAGAGAAACATGCTGTTTATTTGTCAAAAACTGGCTCACTGAGATGGCTGTGTGAGCAGGGACATTGTCATAGTGGCAAAACCAGCCCCTGTCTGCCACAAATCAGGTTTCTTACTATCTCACACTGGACACAATGTTTTCAGAACCTCTAAATAGAAAGCTTGAATAGCAGTCTGACTTGGTGGAATGAACACCAAATACACTACAAATTGACATTTTCATCTGATAAGAAGTTGACAGACTTCCAAAGCAAAGTTTGTCATAGATAGGCATTGTAACTCTTTTGAAATGAGAAAACTACACATATACTTTCCCCAAAAAATGCTGCCCATGTAAACTGTTTCTGTGGTATTTTTTCCCTATCAGGACACAAAATTTCCAGTCCCAAATCACAAAAAATCATGGTTTGAGTGTAAACACTTTCACAGAAAACTTCACTGTGACCAGAGAGAATCTTTCCAGATTATTCTCCTGGGTGTACAAACTCAGAGCGAGTTAGTTGCCCAGTGTTCGCGTAGTGGTGAAAATGCATACTATGAAAGCTTCATCCAGTGGAGCTTTTTACCATTTCTGAGGGGTCTCATTGGGTTTATTTCTCTAGTCAAATTGGCCTAACACAATATCTCATATCCAAATTGGAGAAAAGTATTTCCACAGGAATCTCTGGGTTTTATTACAGTATGTGCATTAACAAATCTGGATGTGGTTTCTCTTTTTCTTTTATTTTGTTAATAATATTCTTTGGGTAATAGACCATTTTACTTTAACAGAAAACATTTTATTATAATTTTCATCCAAATTTAATGGACAATTTCCCAAGAGTTTCTTGAGAGCAAATCTAGGATTAAGAATAGACAACCATACTTTTCATTAGAAGAATGCTAAGATTTAGAAATCAAACTGTCAGGATAATTCATCATTCTGCCTTTATGCATCCTTGTTAACCAAATAGCATGCTTTCATTTCCTACAGATGTTGTCAATCCAAGCTTCTTGATTCTTGCCACAGAATGCTTGTCTGTTTTCGTTAAAAATACAAAAGTCATTATAAAAATGCATATAATGTGATAAATTCATAACCTCCCCACTTCCTGTTTATCCAAGTTCTGAATACTGGATTTTAGCTAAATAATTTTCAAAAAGTTCTTATAATGGTATACTGATTCTCTCACTAGTATAATTTATCACTTATATGGCTACAAATTTACCAAGCTTTCATTTTTATCTGCATAGTTTTTTCCCTTACCTGTAGATGAAACTCTGAATGTATGCAGTAATTATATTTCTGGAATATAATTTTTTCTATGATTAAATAAAATATAAGCTCCGCAGTTGAAATGTAATTTCCCATAAAAATTATATGTAAGTGTGTCCACTTCATTTATGCTAATTCATGCTAATACTGAAGCATATTCATACTTTATCTGGTATTCAAATTCCCCAGGTGCGACATAGGTTTATTTGTTAATTTTAACAAATATACTTTTGGTAGAAATCTTGGTGGTGATGACATTTTATATCATTAATTCAATTTCAGTTTATAACAACCCCAGTAATAAAGAAGATAATATTGATATTCTTAGAATAAGTTATGTGTGAACCCATTGCACACTGTCTAAGCTATCTAACTGAATATATTTTTGCTTTTTTACTGACCCTCTACATTACCAAGTATGATAGATAGCCTTCTCCAGGGTCAAGTCCCACTTAATAGAAAATCCAAAATAAGCAAGAAAACTTTCACCATTTTTACTGATACTAAGAATTCCGACTACTTTCAAGACAGAGTTGTTCATTCATCTAGTGGTTGATCATTTATCTATTATGTGTTTCCAATATCAAAGTTTGTATGTGTCAGTTATTCTTTGGCCTTCCTTTTTTATCAATTAGGTTTCCTATATTAATTGATTTTAAACCATGATTTTATTGCATGTTGAGATTTATCTTGAATTCTTAGTTTTACTCAATTCTTCTGTAACAGGATTGACAAACTTTATTTATTTTTGTAAAAGATAAAATAATAAGTATTTTAAACTTGAGATGCCATCTACAGATTATGTTTCATGTCCCCATTATATTTTACAGCCTCTTAAAATATAAAAAAATTGTAACTTATAGATCAAACTAAAATTTACTGCAACTCAACCATGAAATAAAGTTTATGAATTCTAACAGTATTATCACTGGTATATTGTCTTTCGCGTTCTTTGACTAGAGGTCTTGGAATATATTTCCAGCTGACTCTGATTCTTTGTAGCTTAAAAACTTGATACTGAAAACTAATCAACAAAAAGACATGCTTACCCATTCCAAGTTGTCAATTACTTGTCTTTTGGGTTTCCAAGCATCCATTACAAATCACCTTCCTTTAGCTAAGCATTGTCTCCATCTGAGTAAGCATCATACATTGCTTGTTCTGGTCATGTCCCCTAAGAATCAAAATGATAATTGTCACTAAATAGTTTATTAGATGAAAAGCTTATCAGGAAACTGGAAATGGTGTTAGTAGTCATCTGTTAGTGAGGCATATTTGACTCTTGTGAAGTACAGAGGAAAGGTGAATATTAGGTAGCAACATCTATGAAAGTTTGATGAGGATAATCAGACTTTCCTCAGCTAAGATCAGCCATCAGAGAAATCCACCATCAAAAAGACTGGCTTTGCATTAGTATTTCTGCCATGTTCAGTTATTATGTGACCGACACCCACTGACCATGTGCCTTCCACCTTAACATAAATGGCAAGGTATGCTTGAAAGTATTTGTACAATCAAAACAATAATCCTGGAATTATCACTATGTTTAAGTAATCTAGTCTCACTTCTGTTATTTAGATTATGAAAGATATTTTAATAATAATATAAAGAGCCAATAGACTCTAGTCTATGTTTGCTTATAAGATATTTTTTCATTAGCATCATTGTCTGAGGCTAGAGAATGTTGTATTTTATATTTTATTTCCTTTTTAAATCACAGATGGAATAAATATAAAATTAGGTTACTATCATAGCTCAGCAGGAATGCTCACATTATATGCAATGCGAGGAAAATACACATATTCATAATAAATATAAAATTTTCTTCCAAGTATGACCCTTTCTTATCCCAATTTTTGAAAGGGCATATAAATCTAGGTCATTAGACTTGCTGTGGCAGTGAATTATTTAATATTACATCTGCTAGTCAAAAGCTTTAACTCAGACCAAAAGATCCTGCATGGGTCTGGAAAGAAAAGCGATACTGATAGGATTAGCTTTTGGCATCCTGCTGAGTATAAAATGAGCCCTCTGAGAAGCAAGATGTAGGAGTCCATTACCAGCAAAAGCTAGGAGAGGTGTGCTTCCTCTGGGCCCAGAGAGCCCTGTGTAGTGAAACTTCTGATCCGTTTGACAGCTCTATCATCTGAAGAGCAGCAGCAGACCCTGGAACCTGCACATGGAAGAGAATGATAGCTCTGCAACCCATGCAGCAAATTAAGATGATGTGTTTGTCCAGGAGACTCTTCTGGAGTGAAGTGCCTCTAAGCACTTAATTCAGAGAGCTGAGTTTACTGACATGTGCAATTTAATCTGAATGCCTTCAGAATGACGTTGTAGCAGAATAGCACGCCCCCTTGGAAATCTACTGGCAGAGCTGAAAGATTGTAATATATCCGAGTAAACAACTGCCACTGGAGTTTCTCTCTGGCATTGCAACTTGTTAACTTCCTTAACAAAACAAAACAAAAAAACTTTAATCTTGATTTTTTTTCCTATGAGTCCTTTGTAGCCATCACAATGGGCATTAGAACCCAGAGAGATTGAGTCAAGGATATTGGAAATTAGGGAGGCACAATAAAGAGTATTAATTACATCAACAGAAGTGGATACCTGGTTGTTCAGTGGTGACATGTTGTGCTGTGATCCATATGACTAATAGTTTGAAACCACCAGACCTCTGTGGGAGAAAGACTGTACTTCCCACTCCCTTAAACAAAAAAGCCCTGGAAACCCACCAAGGTTTGCTGTGAGAGAATTAAGTCGATGCAAAAATTAACGTCCTACATTCCACACATGCCCCCCATATAGTTTACAGTGGTTTATACATAGTTTAGGCTCTTGAACTACATTGTGATTAATTGAACTTTCCCCTACTCAACATCGGTGTTTAACAAAAAAGCTCTGTGCTGATAACTTTGCTCAATAGCTGAACAAAAAATCCCACTCGGAAAAACCCATGGAGACTGAGAGTATGTCACTCCCCCACAAAGGTTAATGGCGTCTTTGGCCGGAAGACATATAGTATTGTAGTACTGCATCAGAACATATGTCATTGTGCTTTTTAAGGGCTTTATTTGGGTAAAATATAGTGACCATGGTTCCAGAGAAAGCTGGTGATATTAGCATTAAAGCTAAGAAGAAAACTGTAGAACAAAGTTAAATTCAAAGGAAGAAATCATGGCACAATTTGAGTCAGGTCACTGCTTTTCTGATTTGGCAGCTGGATGTAACATCGCTAACTACACATTATCAACTTTTGGGAAGGGGGTGAGGATGTGATTAAAGCTGCAAATGTATCGAAAGGTGTGAAGTGATAACCACAAAACAAAAAACTCAGACCACCCAAGGGGCTAAAAAGTTACCGGTATAATTCATTTGGATGAACCAGAAACAACTCAATGACAGTAGTGTAACTTAGGCAGTGATATATCAGAAGGCTAAAAGCCTCCCTAGTGACGCAATGAAAAATGTTGTAGGAGCGAGTGCTTCGTACCTCAAAGTATTCAAAACCAGTCCAGTCCTGGCTGGTTTGCAAATCCCAAAAGAGAACAGGCACGAAACCATATAGCGAGGCAAGGTGCAAGGTCAACATGCAAACAAAAACAAAGCTGATGAATCCATGCTGCAATTAGCTGAATAAGCGGAGGTTGAGGGTGTTGATCTGCAATAAATTTTCTACCGCTACAAAACTGGACTTTTTTGGAAAAGAAAGCCCAATAGAATCTTGACAGCCAAAGAGGAAACACATTGCCAGGCCACAAGCCAATGAAAGGTAGGCCCACTCTGCTGTTTGGGAATGCTAAGGGGAGATTTTACACAAAAACCCATAATAAATGATGATGATGACCAGGAAATTGTTTATTGTGTAGGTACATGAAGTGCTGGGCCTAGTGGGAAAAAATACTTGAGGAGAAAAACTTTCCTTTAAAAGCACAACTCTTAAAAGACAATGCTCCTTTTGATCATCCAGACCTGGAGGACAATTTGAATGATAAATACTTCTTCTCACTGTTTAGTTGTTGCCTCTGAATACGACTCCTCTCACTCAGCACAGAGATCAGCAAGTCATTGCATATTTCAGAAAGCATACCCCGAAGCATTATCTCAGCCGTGCTTTGAATAACCTCAGATACCACTTGACCCTTTCAGAGTTCTGGAAAAATAATTTTTTTTTGTTTTTTTTTTTTGGGGGGGGAGCATCACTGCCCTCTATTGGTGGGAGTACAAGGCCCAGCCTTTGCTCCTGTGGAGCCACTGCTGGAATTGAACCTCCATCCCAGTGGGCCGCAGTCCCGCGCACAACCAGTACGCCACCGGGGCTCAGCCGGAAAAATCATTTTCAGATCGTTCACTGCATTCCTTTTCTCAACCAAGATGGTGGTAAAGTCTCTTCCAAGACCATGAACTCTGAACGGTGAAAGCTGTGGCCAGAAGCCGTGATCACGAGAGACTTTGAAGGCTGTGAAGGCTCCAAAGAAAGACCTTTTGTGGAGAACACTGTTTGTCTGGGCGGGTCACCGGATCTAGAGTGTGATGAAGAGTAGGTGCGGGCGATGTAAAGGAGCCAACAGCGCAGACCTTACCACTGAAGAACCTCGGGATCTTCAGTTGGAGCAGTGACAGACAGATGCTGAGGAAATATTCTTGGGGGAAGATAAGGGAAAGGAGGCGGTGCCTCGTTCATTAATAAAAGAAATGACTGCCTAATGGAAGGAAGTGTGCACCTTCTGGACGGTCCATCACCCAATAAGGCAATGTAGACATAATTGTGAATTCTGTAAAATAAAATGCTCCCTCTCACCTTAGGAATGTTTCAAAAGAATACTGAAGTAGGTATCTATAGGCAAATGTTCAAGGAAAAAATGTAAAAGTACATGAAGTGAAAAACCCCAGAAAGTTACCATGGAAGGAAATTCCTCTCACAGAAAATAGCGTGTTTCCCCCCCACCAGATTCTCTCCAGTGCCGAGTGTGGCAAGATGCCTCCAAGACAAAAGTGGCTGGGCAAATACCTTTTAAAATTACTAACTAATGTCTTGCTTTGATGTTTAATGTGCTTTATTCATTGTGTTTAGATAACTTAGGGGACAGTTTCACCATGTAGGTCTATTATATTGTGAAAAAGTCCTGGAAAAATTAAGTTTTAAGTAAGTGTAATTTTGGGCATCAAAACCAACTGTTCAGTTTTCCATCAATTCTTGTAGGAAAAATATGATCAGCTCTTAATTTTTTGGTGTTTCAAGATGAATTTGAAAGGAATTGAATTCCAAACCACAGTATTGCTGTATATCTATCACAAAGTCACATAGTTGATAAACATCCAAATTCCCAAACGACACATATTTTGTCTCTGATGACTTAGGGACTGTGATAAAAATAAATTCATTGAAACAAATTGAAAATAAAATGATATTGATGACTGAAGAAGAGTCCCAATAGCATCACATGTTAGATCAGTAGAAAGTAATTTATTTTTGAGGGAAATGATGGTATGAGTTTTTCAAATCCTTGTGAAATTAAAACTAAATCAGTATTCACATAATAGAAAGAAGAAACTTAAGACAGAAAAATAGTAAAAATATAATTCATTAGGTATTTGATGAAAACTTATTCAGTAGATACAAAATCACGCACTTAGAGTATTAGAATAAACATTTTTTCACATGTATAGAATAAACATTTTATAGATGAAGAAGTGAACCTTTAGACAAGTTGAATCCAGTTCTCAAGATAAGGCAATTTGTAATTAGTGTATTCAAGACTGAAAAGAAAATCACTCTGCTTAGAAAAAAATTGTTGGATACACTACATATTAAATTTGGGAACAGGTTCTCAGAAGATGTACATAAGGAAATACCAAGAAAATATATAAAATTAGATATTGCATGGAGAAGAAAAACTCGGGGCTTCTTTGAGCATGACATTCCTAACATTCATTTTATCACTCAAGACTTTGAAATAGAGTAGAAGAAATTGAGGATTCATTCCCATTCTTAGGTGACATTTTAACCTCTCGAGTTAGCTACTGTGTTCCAAATTACTTGCATACTTTGACAAGTATATATTTGAATTTAGAGTTTGTAAGTCAAGTTTGAAAAGCATTACCTATTTAAAGAGGTAATGCATGATACAATGAATAAAAAACCACTATGTTTATATTAATCATAATATGGTTTGGTTTATGCACAATATGTTAGGGATATATATTGTTCTAAAGTGATTTGCACTGAAAAATAAATCTCAAGGTGTTCGTCATATAGTTATTTTAGTATATAGCAGATTAGTCCACTCAGAATTGAAAGGTGTAAAATAATAAGAGAATAAGGAAAAATTCAAATGGGAAATGTAGCCACATATAATACATTTGCACAAAAATATGCCAGATAAAATACAAACAAACTAAAATGACATATCATTATTGAAAGTTGTTGCTGAGCAATTCATCCAAGGAGCTGGATTGCATGAAGGAGAATGTGGCCTCAGGAGTGGAGGAAGGCCCTGTAACAAGCTCCCATATTCAGAGGACACAACCTACCTTGCTGAAGCGAGGAGGAACTAAAACACTTGCTGATAAAGATCAAGGACTCTAGCTTTCAGCATAGACTACAACACAATGTTAAGAAGAGCAAAATCTTCACAACTGTACCAATTGGAAACATTATGAAAACCAGAAAAAAGGTTGACATTGTGAAGGATTTTGTCTTAATTGAATCCACAATCAATGCTCATGAGTGCAACAGTTATATCTCACTGGGTAAATCTGTTATACAAGACCTGTTTAGAGTATTGAAAAGCAGCGGTGGTCACTTTGAGGACTAAGGTGTGACTGGCCCAAGCCATGGTATTCTCCATTGTTTCCTATGCTTGTGGACATTGACTAATAAATTATGAATGATAGGAAAAATGATGTGTTCGAATTTTGGTACTGGAACAGAATATTGAAACTACCAAGACTTGCTAAATGGACCAAGTGACTCAGTGTTGGCAGAAGTAAGTCCTGAAGCTCCTCCTTAGAGGCAAGAATAATGAAACCTTGTCTTACAACCTTTGGATATTTTATCAAGACACCAGTTCCTGAAGAAGAGCATTTTGTTTAGACAGTAAAAAAGAGGAAAACCCTCAACAAGGATTGACACAGTGACTGTAGCAAGGGGCTCTGGCAGAGGGAGACAATTGTGAGAAAGGCACAGGACCACAACGTGTCCTTCTGTTGTGCATAAGGGCACTCTGGGATGGAGACCACTAGATGGCACCTAACCACAGCAACAATAACATTGAAAGGTGAAATATTAAACAACTTTAATTAACTGGCATATTGGTGAAATCTAAGACTTAACAAATTCTTCCTCCTAGCTTTGAAATGCAGCACAAAGATTTCTTGTTATTGTTACTTCTGTCTGTGGTCTACAAATAAAGATCTTCAAACCTATTTTTTTCCGATTCCACAATGGTGATTATTTCTTCTCCCAATACAGAGTACTTTCAAGTACTTTTAATTAGCATGTGCGGAAAAACAAAAGCAGTGAAAAAGAAAGAGCAAGACGTGAAGACCTACAGACTGAAATAGGTGAGGAATTAAATATGTGAGAAAACACAAAGAAACTCAGTGAAGCATATCTATTTATTATAAGGCAACCCATTTATAAGCCTCAATAGGTCTTGAGGACATATAGGTGCAAAGGTTCAATAAAAGAAATGTACTCATATTAATGCTGTCATGTCATTAGAAAAAAGAAAATTGTGTTTAGTAGCCTCTGGATACAAAAATAGGAAACCATGAAAACCTTGGAAGAGAGCACATTTTTTACGCCCAAATAAGACTAAATATGAAAGTTGACAAGTGAAAAAAAGAAAAAGCACTCCATCTCTGAACTTGACCTTAAGAAAACAAGCTTCAGTTAGAAAGAAATGCACTTTGAGAATTACACGTTTACAGGAACATACACTATGCAAACATATATCAATAAGGATGGAGAAGGAAAAAAAAAAACCTAGTGAGATAACTGAGCCCAAGTAAATTATTTTGGATAATAAGTCAGAATTAATAGCATTTCATACTTCACTAATAAATGTTCCACTGTATTCCTATACTGATAGAAAGAAAACAATTGATCACTTCTTCTTACCAAGGTATATTTTCCATCAGGTTTGTCTGCTGTTTGTTACTTTTTGAAAACCACTCTGTCTTCCCCCCTCCACTCCTTCTGTAGCTGTAACAGAGCATAAAGAACACCATGAAATAAATAGACAAAGCTATCCTTTCAGTGATCAGCTCTTCTGTCAAGTAAGCTGAAGCAGTAAATCTTTTCAAAGACAAGCATGTCAATTGGTACTGAGACAGCATATGATTTCTATATTCCGTGATTCTCACAGAACACAAAGAGTGGAAGAAAGCTAAAATGTAAAGTCTCCAATATGAGAAATGCATTAGAAAGAATCAGGTCAGAGAGGCAAAAACTCAATTATAATCCTCCAAATTGAGATGGCGAAAATCTCAACTGACCCAAATTTCTTGGCTTCTACCACCAGCTACGTTTATATTTGAAATGAGTTGCAACTGGAACTGTGCTGGCAGTCTAACACCTGCTCCCTTTTTTCCCCTTGGGTGGCTGAAGTAATTACCCACCTCTACCTGCACCACTTTAGGATCTGTGAAATGTTGGTCATGTAGAGTCAATCATTCCCATGTTCTAAGGTGCCAAATGATCATCTGCTAGCCGGCATTGCAACATTGCTGGCAGGCGAACCGATTAGTTCTTTTCATTTTTGAGTCTGGTCATGCCCAAATTTTTGCTGGCCAATTTGTATTTGTTTTCTACAAGACACATTCAGTAGGAAAGAATATAATTTATCTGAAGTCCACTTTCTTGACATAAGCTTTGCAAACAATTTTAACATGTGTTTATATTGTAGAAATGCCCTCAATTAGGCCTTTGTATATAGTTGTGATTTCCCTAGAACAGACACATGCACAGTGGGCATTGCTTTTTTTTTCAGAAGTATACATTTGGGCCAGCTCTGAGGAATATTTATCAGATTAACCATGACATATTTTAATTTATGGCTCAGACACAAGCCATAAATCTGTCTTACCTGGGCAAAATCCTGAACAAGAGGAGCATCCAAGTTGTAAACACATTTGCATACCATATTGAGAAAAAAGATAAGCAGAATACTATTTGAAATATTTTATTTATTCCACACAGAGTGACTATCAGGAAATTCCCCAGCTTCCTGTTTCTTTCCATAACCATGAGTAGTAGAATAAAATCATTTCCTTGAGACTTGTTTAGGTTTCCTCCCCCCAAACACCACGGTCCCAACTCTGCCCTGCAGCTCCTGCTGGACTGGAGGAGGTGCACTGGCAGAGATGAGAGCTGGAAACACAGGGAACTTGGGGCAGATAAACCCCTTAGGGTCATTGGTGGAAGTAGAGTTGCCGGATGGGTGGAGGAAGGGTGGGGTGGAGAGAGGAAGCCAGCTATGGAGATCTGCAGCCTGTCTTCTATCTGGAGGATGGACGTAGGCAGGAGTGGGCAGGGGGAGATGTCGGGCAGTGTAAGATGTGACAAAGCAATAATGACTGCCGTGTAATGAGGACTGGGGGGAGGGAGGAAAGGTTGGAGGGGGAAGGAAGGGGGGGCTCATATCAAGGGCCCAAGTGAAAAGGCAGATGTCGGGAGAATGTCGATGAGAACAGGCAAGTGTGGGTGCTTGGCAGAGTATATGTAACTATGTATTGAACTGTGTATGATGAAAAGCTATGTATGAACCCACAATAAAATGATTACATAAAAAAAATCATTTCCTATTTGAGGTCATTGCATGATTTGAATTGACAAGGACAGTAAGGAATTTTCCTATAGGGTCACTATGAGTGAATTGTCCCAGTGGCAATGAGAGGACAGTGGCAAAAATGGGATCTTAGCTGTCCAGGTGTCAATGTAGAGTGATTAAAATTTTTGAAGCTCAGAATTAAAACATCCATGGAGTTGATATTATTGTACCTTATACTCTTTTGCTAAGTGAAAAAAAAAATCATGAGCTGAGGGAAAGACAATTGAGTCTGTATTTATATTCTTAAGAAAAGGCAGGGGCTGAGCCCTGGTGGCCTAGTGGTTGTGTGTGGAACTGCGGCCCACAGGCTTGGTGGTTCAAATCCAGCAGCAGTTCTCTAGGAGAAAGGCTGGGTCTCCTGCTTCCACCAGGGGGCAGTGATGCCCACACACACAAAAAGAAAAGGCAAATTTGGAAGTACATTGACAAAAGGAGGAACAAGAGTGAACGTTGTTCATGAATTACTAGTTTACATATATCACCTTGGTTTGAAGCTGTTAGCCAAAAATAACCCCAAATATTATGTCAGTTAGTTAGTCATCTTTACTAAGTGTGTTCAACAGTGTGTACACAATTAATTATATTCAGGAACATTGTAATTGTGCTGTTAGGGGCCATCAAGTTAGCTACAACCCATAGGCATCCACAGAATTATTAACTTTAAGTCCAGAGTTGAAGCCACTGCGTCATTTAATCTTACCAAAATCATCCTTTTGCCCATGACTTTACTAATTAGAAGTATGGCGAGAAATCCTAGAGGAACAAAGGGAGTACAATCACTACTGGGGAATGTCCAATATTGTACTAAGAGCTTTCTATTAATTCAATTTAACCACCCTCTATAATTGGTGTCACTGTATAACTAGCAAACTAAAGCTCAAAGTCAGAATTTGGATGGTATAAGAATTTGCTATTAGTGATTAACCTAAAGGTTGGACTTGTCAAGTAAATCTTCCAAATAAAAATTTGGCCATCTTTGCTGAAGACTACAGCCAAGAAACCGGTAAGGAATATTCTTATTCTTGAAATCACCACAAATCTGATGTTTACTCAATGGCAGTTAATGACAGCAACAAGACACAGAATAGAAAATTTAACTAACATTTAGAGACCTAACTGAGTGAGACACTATCAATACATAAAGGAAAATGTGAACCAGAATAAAATTAGGAAGACAAACTCATATAAAAAGAATGAAGCCTAGGCTTTAATACATGTTACTGTATTAAAACAACACTCAAATATCTATTCCTCCTGAATCAACATTAAGTAAGTTTTCTCTTTGAAATAGTACCTATATAAAATAATAATTATAAAAATGTTTTAAATATATTATTTCCATCAACAAAACAAAAAAAAAAGCCTGCTACTAAAATGCCATAGGAACTAAAATCACTAGCAGCAATATTTCTTAATTTATAGAATAGGAAAAGAAGATTCATTTAGTGTGACAGTGTTTTTGGCGGGTAATAGTTTTATCAGTATGCTATTCACCTATGCAATTCAATAGTTCATTCATGTTGAGTAGTTGAACAATTCTCACTTAGTGTGATCATTTTTGAGATTTCATTGTAGTTCAAACATTTGAAGCTATTACTAACGAGTGGTTTCACTATATGCAGCTAAATAAGAGAATAAGATGTCTAATTAAATTTTAAAACTTCCAATAAAAGTTTAATATAGTAATTTTCAGGGTGTGATTCTATAAATTATTTAGATTGCATGTAGGTCTGTATTTTTTTCATCTTCCATTACTTGTCAGTTGGCTCTAATGTGGTGGCTTGTGTTCCCAAGATGCTACCAGCCACGTTACTCATATTTTCATGACCACCAGGGACACTGATGGTGGGCAGGTTTCTGCTGAGCTTGCACACTTTTAAAAACCAAATGGGAAGAAGAAAGAGGTGGTTCACCTCTGAAAAATTAGCCAACGATAAGCTTTGATGGAAGTGGAGCATCGCATGGGATAGCCTGTGATGTGGACGTGACAAAGACATCCTTGCTAAAAACAAGAAGCACTAAAGATTTGATGATGAAGGTCAAAGACTACAGTACTCCCCCACATAAAGAAATAAATAATGACACAGCTGGACTAATAAGTAGTATCATGCTACACAGAGAAAAGATTGAAGGTATCTAACACTTTGTTTTTCTTTGCTTAGCAAACACAGCCCAATGAAAGGGCAGTTAAGAACTCAAAGTCTGCATTGAATGGGGAAATCCTGCAGTGAAAGGCCTCTTTAGAATGTTAAAATGTAGTAAGGATGTCACTTTAAAGACAAAGATGTGACTGACACAAGCCTTTTCTTTTAGGGAGCCTTGATATTGTAATTGCCTCAGATGTATGGAAAAGCAGGTTAATGAATAAGAAAGATGGACAAAAGGAACTCCTCTGAAGTTTGATGTTAATGGAGAATAATTAGTGAACCAGGGACTTACAAAACAAACAAACAAACAAACACATAAGTCTATGTTGAGGAACTACTAGGGATGCTTCAAAGAAGAGAGTGTGGTGAGACTGCCTCACATGAGACCCTGTGCCTTGTACTTTGGACATGTTAACAATAGGAATCCATTCCTGGAGAAGGACCTCATATCTGTTAAAGCAGAAATCAAAAAACCAAACTAGTCAAGTCAGACCTGGGTCAGAAAAGTCTAGAATGAACACTGTGAGTTTCTGAGACTCTTCTTGGGAGTAAAAAGCTTCATCCTTCATTTGCAGAGCAGCTTGTCATTTCCTACCATTGACCTGTCCTGATCTGCTACATCACCAGGAAACCTCCTAGTACCATGTACAGTCAAACAGAAAAAGATACCAATGGGATGCATTGGTACACAGCTGCGACGAAGAGCCTATCCATAGAGATGACTGTGAAAGTGGCTGGGAACAATTGTTGTACATAGAGTTGCTATGAATCTGAACTGGCGTAGTATAGCCTTGCCGTTGGAGGTTTTACATGCCATCAAGTCAGTTTCAACTCATAGTCTTCCTACTCTTAGGTACAATAGCATGAAACCTTGCCACATGTGGTGCCATCTTGACCCTTATACTGAAGCTTGAACCCACATATGTGGCTCTTGTCAAAGACCTCTTATCAAAGAATTGCCCTGCGACTGGACCAAGCATGCATTCTCATGAGATGGTTAAGGTTTATAGTGCAAACGTGACCAAGGAACACATGTGGAAATAATTGAAGGGCAAAGAGATAAACGGCTCCATGAGCCTCACCTTTCTTGTTCTCTGTTCTCTTGCTTTCTGATTATCAGACCAGAATGCAGCTACTTTCCCTGCTTCAGCTGTCAAGGTTCACTTCCTGTGAGACAACCCTGAGAAGAAGTCATATGGACCTACCCTAATGTAGCTCTGGTTGCTGGAGCAACCATGTGGAGACCCCTGCCTGTGCTGAGATGCTAACACACTCTCTGCTTTGGCTTTCCCCCCTGTAGTTGGTATCATTGTGTGTGTTTTGTGAGATGGAGGAGGACTTGTAGATTCGTGTGGGACATATGGGCTAAGACAGCATTAAGTTGCAATGCTTTCTTATTGTATACTTACCCTTTATATAAAGCATACATACACATGTATTAGTTTTTGTGGATTTGTTTCCCTAGTTTATCTAGACTAACACATTGCTCTCCAAGGACTGGTCTCTTCTGACAACATGTATAAAGCATGTGAGACATAGTTTCGCCATTGTTGTCTCTAAGGAGAATTCTGGCTGTAATTTTCCCCAGACATATTTGTTTGTTCATAAATAGCAGTTCTCAATCTGTGGGTCTTGATCCTTTTGGGGGTCAAATGACCCTTTCACAGGGGTAGCCCAATTCATAACAGTAGCAAAATTACAGTTATGAAGTAGAAAATGAAAATAATTTTATGGTTTGGGGGCCCCCACAACATGAGGAACTGTATTAAAAATGGTGTTTAGAAAGATTCAGAGCAATTTTATGTTGTTGCTTTTCATGTTAAGTGCCATCTAGTTGGTCCTGACCCTTAGTGACCCCATGCACAACAGAACAAAGATACTATCTGATCTGATGTCATCCTCTCAATTGTTCCATGCTTGGTCCATTTTTGCAGCCACTGTGCCAATTCATCTTGTCGAGGGCGGCCTTCTTTATTGCTCCTCTTCTACTTTACCAGGAAGAAGAATACAACATCAAAATTGGAGGAAGAGTTATTAACAGCCTATGATATTCAGATGACACAGTCTTGCTTATTGAAAGTAAGGAGGACTTAGAAGATTTGCTGATGATGATTAAGGATCAAAGCCTTCACTATGGATTGCAACGCAAGAAGATCAATATCCTCACAACTACACAAAAAGGTAAATATTGATTAATGGAGAAATATTGAAGTTGTTGAACATTGTTCTTGCTTATATCCAAAAGCAAGGCTTATGGAAACAACAGCCTAGAGAGCCCATGAAGCCTCGTGAGTTCGTCCAGGTAAATTGGAGAAACAAATCCACAGAAACTCATATGGACATATGACATTGTTTTATAAAGCACAAATAAAGCATCACAACCCAGTCCATTACAAGTCCATAAGTCTGGCATTAAGTCTGGCATTAGCCCATATGTCTAACACGGATCTACAAAGTCCTTCTCAATCTGTCTAAATACATGCCATGACGCTAACTGCAGGAGCAAAGCTGAATCGGTGAGCGTGTTCGTATCTCAGGGCTAGTAGCGGTCTTCTGGGGCTTCTCCAGCACCCAGGGCTGTATCAGATAAGGGCCATGTGGCTTCTCCTCTGGGATGGCTCACAGGAGGTGAGTATTACCCGCTGAGGCAGAGAACCAGTCATAGCAGTCACACACTGATCCAACCAGCAGAAAACAAGCAACGCAAGAACAAGAAAGGTGAGGCTCACTGAGTCATTTATCTCTCTTCCCTTCAACTAACCCCATGTGTATTAATCAGCCAGGTTGGCACAATAAATAAACCTTAACTATTTCACCTTACAATGAGCAAATCTGCTTCAAAAAGTCTTTTTAAAGTATTGAAAGTAATTACTTTGAGGTATAAGGTGCATACAATGAAAGCCAGGATATTTTCAGTCACTTCATATGCATAAGAATGTTGGCTATTCAATAAGGGAAAACAAAGATGATTTGATACATTTCTATTTGGGTATTAATGATTTGATACATTGAAATAACCATGGACTATCTAAAGAAGAAACAAATCTGTCTTGGGAGATACATGGCAGAGAGTTCTCTAGAGGCAAGAATGGCTTGACTTCATTTCCCATACTTAGAATGTGTTGTCAGAAGAGATCAGTCCCTAGAGCAGGGGTCCTCAAACTACTGCCAGCGGGCCACATGCGGTCCTTCAAGGACATTTATCCAGCCCACCGGGTGTTTTTGTTGCTGCCGCTGTTCTGTTTAGTGGCCAAATCTTCCAGGGCTCACAGGGAATTTATTCATAGTTAAAAAAAAAAAAAAACTATAGTCAGGCCCTCCAAATGTCTGAGGGACAGTGAACTGGCCCCCCGTTTACAAAGCTTCAGGACCCCTCCCCTAGAGAAAGGCATCCTGCTTGGGAAAGTTGCTGTTGCTCTTAGCTCCTATGCAAGTGCTTGGTGCAGGAGAAGACTGCGGAAAGTCCCACGGAACTCGAGAAGGACAACTCGTGCGGTCTTGGGAGAAATACAGCCAGGGGGCTCAGATGCGAAGATGGTGAGACTTTGTCTTAAATATTTTGGACATATTTTCAAGAGAGACCAGTCCCTGAAGACCATCGCCAAGAACTTAAGAGGGGCACCAAAGGAGAGGAAACCCCTCAGGAGATGGATTGACACAGTGGCTGCAGCACTAGGCTCCAGCGTAGGGATGATTATGGGATGCACAAGGCCTGGGCGTGATCGCTCTGTTGGGTATAGGCTAGAGCGGACTCAAGGCCACCTAAGAGCAAGTGCCATAGCAGACATGAAGCCCTCCTCCAGTGACTGCTTTCTCTGGGCAAAGTGTCCCAATGACGTAAGAGAAAGTCTCATTGGCCTTGCCTCCAAGAAGCACTCTGCTATACTATCCTTCTCCCAAAACAGATTTGATTTTCCTTTTCACAATCCATAGTTATTTCAGCATTCTTTGCCAGCAGTGCAATTCAAAAGCACCATTTACTTTTGGGTTTTATTGATGCAGTGTTCCACTTTGAAAATATCATGGGTTTGGTCAGGTGCACCTGAATCCTCACAGCAATATTTAGAGATGACTTGTGCCGCATATTTACCCAATGCAGTACTCCAGTTGATCTCTCGACTATTGCTTCCAGGAGCATTTGTTGTAAATCCTAAGACAAGATTAAGCCCCTTGTAGCTTCTGTCTTTTTACTATTTTTCACGATGTAACCTCCTGGTGCAGCTATTAAGATTTTTAGCATGTTTACAAAGTTTTAATACAAATTGAAGACTGCAATCCTAAATTTTCATCAACAAGTGCTTCAAGTCCTCTTTACTTTCAGCAAGCGTGTGTGGTATTTCCATAAAGCAGGTTGCTAATAGAGCATTCCCTCATCCTGATGTTGTGCTACGTTCTTTATATAATCTGGAATCCCTAGTCATTTGCTCATGATATACTCTGAAATTGTAAATTCGAATCAATTAATGGTATTATGTTTTGGTGACATATTGAAGCCTAAATTATGAGCCCCTATTTTATGGAAAACTATGAAAACCCGAAATCAATTGCAGAGTCTCCATTTATTTTAAGCTTCGATTGTACAGTCAGGATCAGGTAGACCTCTGCATGGTGCATCCCAATCTAGCCTCTCATGCTAATGAGGTGCACAAGTGTTGGATTAGAAAATCAATCAATGTACTGCCATAAAGATTGTGTTAGTCTGGGTAGATTAGAGGAACAAATTCATAAACACTTATATGTGTAAAAGAAATATTTCTCTATACAAGAGCAATTGTACATTAAAAAAAATCACAAAACCCAGTCCAACGTCATCAGTCTGATATTAGCTCATATATCTGACATCAATCTATAAGTCCTCTTCAGACTCTCAAAGCACATGTAGTGACACCACAGCAATCACAAACCCATGGGTGCAGATTCTTATAATCCAATGGTGGTAGAAGCATCTCAGTACTGGCAATGGTCTTCCCATGGTTTCTCTGGGTTCAGGTTTCTAGCGGCATCAGGGTATGTCCTGAGGCTTCTTCTCAGGGAAGTCTCACAAGGAGACAGCCTTGTCAGTTGAGTGTCTCCAATGGAATGAGTAGTGAAACTCTCACCTGTAAAATGGAAATATGGCTGGATTTCCCAGAATTCTCAAGAGAAAGCCATGTCCACGCAAAGGTCTTACTGGTAAAGTTCAGATTGACAGGCTAGACTCCACCCCTACACTCCTAATCCTCAAACTGACACCAGATTAGGTGACTGCCACAAGGACCAATGAGAATGTAAGAATAGAAATCAATGCAAAAGCTAGATAGGAATTTAGGTGATCCAATGCGGTCCTACCATCCAAACCTTATAAAATCCAATGCTGTACTCTTAGGTGATGTTTTCCTTAAACTGTGCTTTGCTCTGCTTACTTTTTTTTGATAGTTTGCTTGTGTGGTTCCATTTGTTGTGGCTGCAAACTGCTTGGATGAAACTTGCAGTGGTTTTGCTATGAGAAAGAATAGCCCAGTGACATAGACTTTTAGCATATCACAAAATTCCATCTCATCAGTAATCAAAGATACAGAAAACTTTCCCTCAACCAGCATACATTGGAAAGTGGTTTTCTTCCAAGGCTCTCGAGCTAGCCCAGGGGGGAGACAATCTCTCTGACATGTTTGCCTGTGTATGTCTTTAATGAAAGTCCTACGGTTCAAATAATCATGAGTTGACCCTATCCATTGTGCCTGACTACTTTTGCTGAAAGGCCCTGGACCAAGTTGTTAGTTTTCAAGATAAGCAACAGAAACCGTGGGGTCAGGGAGACAACAATGGTGTGCAATGTAAAAACAATAACAATTTATAATTTATCAAGGGGTCACATGGTGTGGGAAGCCGGAGTGGAGCTGATTCCAAGGACGCAATACAGAATAGATATCTAGGAAACAATGACATGCAACATATGCATGTACAAATATGCTGGATACAATTGGTGCATGGATTGTTATAACAGTTGTAAGAGCCTCTAATAAAATGATGCTTAATAAAAATAGATAAATAAATAAGATATGAATTGATGGCAGTGGGCTTTTGATATTATAGTACCATAATATTTGCATAAAATTAAATATTTCTGTTTCTTTCTATTGTACTTGTTAATATTTATAATATTGCAATTAAAAATGTTCAAAGAACTGGGAAAAATGTAAAAATCTTAATCATGATCCCATTTCTGTTCTGTAGTCAGGCACCATTCATGGATCTTGACAGTATTCATTGTTCTATGCCTTATTTAATTAGTTTCCTGACTGTGAACCCTTAGGTTCTATTATGGCCCCTGCTAATGGCCATAGTCCTCTGGAGGATGGTCATTATTTTTGTGTTGTCAAGATCCTTTGTAAGACTTAGCAAGTGTTGCCCATAACTTTTCTCTTTTTGGATTGGAGTCATTTTAATATCCCAAAAGAGTAAACAAAAAATGTAAGCAATTCTAATGAAAAGCGGTAGGTATTTCAATTTTTTAAAGTTTTTTTTTTGGGGGGGGTTTGGGTAACAAGATAAATATTCTTGTTGGGTAAATATACTGATCCCTCATTAATCTCTCCAACTCTATTGATATGCATTTAAATGCCATTTTAGATGACCATAGAACTCACCTCCACAGGAAAATTGTTAGAAATTTCAGTAAGTCTACAAATCCAATTTAAATACATGATAACATTTATGATTTCTAAAATATCAGATATATTTTAATTTTTCAATCATGAATTTACCAAAAACAATGCACAGAACTCTCTATTATAACTTTTGGGGGGATCATGCCACGTATTTTAATTCTATTTGATAAGTGATTAGTGTTTTTATTTTCAGTTCTGGTTATTTTATTTTATTTTTTTGATTTCATACAAATATTGGGGTTTCATATAAATATCACAATGCATGCATACATATATGCATTTACAAACACATTTACACATTTGTGGCATCATCATTCTCCAAATATTTGCTTTCTGCTTGAGCCCTTGGTATCAGCTCTTCATATCCCCTCTCCCACCGACTCCTTCCCTCCCTCACGAATCCCTGATGATTTATAAATTATTATTATTTTTTCCTGTCTTACACTGTCTGAAGTCTCCCTTTACCCTCTTTTTTGTTGACCATCTCCCAGGGAGTGGTTATATGTAAATCATTGTGATCAGTTCCTCTTTCCTCCCCCACCTACTCCTTACTCTGCAGGTATCACTGGTCTCATTACTGTTCCTGAGGGGTTTATCTGTGCTGCATCCCTTGTGTTTCCAGTTCTTATTGATACCTGTGAATATCCTCTGATCTAGCTAGATTTCTAAGGTAGAATTGGTGTCATGGTGGTGGGTGGGATGATGCATAAAAGAAGTAGAGGGAAGTTGTATGTTTCATTGGTACTATACTGCACCCTGACTAGGTTGTCTCCTCCCGTGACCCGTCTGTCAGGGAAGTTCCGGTTATCTACACATGGGCGTTGGGGCGCCAGTCCCTACTTCCTTTCATTCACAAATGATATGATTTTTTTCTTTGATGCCTAATATCTTATCCCATTGACATTTCATGATCACACAGGCTTTGTTGCTTCTCAGTTAAAAGACCTATTGTTTATATTCAAATCTTTAAGACCCCAGATGCTATATCTTTTGAGAGCGAGGCACCATCAGTTTTCTCACCACGTTTGCTTATGCAACCTTTGTCTCAATGAACATGTTGGAAAGATGAGCATCATGAAATGCAAATTTAATAGAATAAAGTGTTTTCACGTTGAGGGAGTACTTGCATAGAGACCCAGTGTCCATTTGATACCTTCATACTAAGTCTATAAATATAAATATATTTGCCTATATGCATGCCTGTATTTAGACTTCTATAAATACTCTTTGTCTCCTGGTTCTTTCTTCTATTTCCTTTTGCTTTCCTCTTGTCCCACTATCATGTTCAGCCCTCATTTGTGTTTGGATAATTCTTCTCAGTCACACAGCCTTGACTCAAGTCCTACATGCTACTCATCATTGATTTATAACTTTTGATTCATTTATATCTAAATCTTTAATGTCTTAAGATACAGAATGAGAAAACATGGCGATCTCTTAAGCGTATATTATTCTACTAATCATAGGATTATAAAGCCACTTGCAAACACCAGTACAAGAATGCCAACAAATAATATTGACATTTAAATCCCTAAGTTTATAGATTTTCATGATAACTTTTATTTTGAAAAAATAATATTTCAATTCTAGTGAAAGAAATAAAAGACATAAAAATTTTACTACAAAACTTTTCTGATGGAAAAAGAAACAAAAATCATTTCTGATGTTGGGCAGGGTAAGACATGACAAAGCAATAATGATGTATAAATTATCAATGATTCTTGAGGGATGGAGATGGAGAAAAAAATATGAAGGACTGATACCAAGGGCTCAATGTGGAAAGCAAATATTTTGATAATGATGATTGCAACAAATATACAAATGTGTTTGACCCAATGGAAATAAGCATGTGTTATGGTAAGAGTTGTAATAGCCTGCAATAAAATGATGCAAAAGAAAACAACTTTTCTGTATCTATCACAGGTTCAAAAATCTAGGCAGTGATTTCAATCTGCATAGTAAAAATATTGTTTTCAAAACTATAAAAAAACATTGAAATCAATATTTTATATGGTTTTTAAACTTCAATTTGCTTATAAAAGTAATTAAGATTGCTAAGACAATGCCTAACTTTTCCCATACTATGCTGATTACACTAATAAATGTCATAAGTAATATTATTTATCATTTAGTCAAATTCGTGTTATCATCTAGTCTTTTAATTAAGGAATAGGTAGACATTTCTGACAAGGATATATAACATAAATTTTCATGTTAAAATGTTTTTGACATTCTCAATAGCTGAAAGTATCTATTTATATATGTCCAGAGATAATGATTCATATTAGTAGTTTTAAATGTTTTAGAAGCAGAAATTTATTTTTATAGAAAATCTTCAAACTTAAATGCAACTTTGGGGGCTGAGCCCCAGTGGCATAGTGGTTGAGTCAGGACTGTGGCCCATGGACTTGGCAGTTCAAATGCAGCAGTGGCTCTCCAGAAGCAAGACTGGGTAGCTCCCATGACCACCAGAGGGCAGTGACACCCAAAAAAATAAATAAATTAAAAAAATAAATGCAACTTTGGTTTATTTTCAGCTGCTGTGGTGTGGTTTAAAGTCAGAGTTATTTGAGATTTACTCTGGAATTGGCACCTGTCTCATGGCAAACTCGGGCATAGCAAGATTGGATCCTTGGCATCCATAGTGTTTCAATAGATGGGAACACAGGGTCTATCATGAATTCTAGTCTGTCTTAGTCTGAATACTCCTCTAAAATATTTTCAATGTCATAGCTACCTGAAGTCGTACATTACCTGATGATTAGAAGTTTTGATTAAGGGGTTTGGTCAGAATTGAACTAGGAACTCACAAAGGAACAGGAAGAACTTTGTCACTGAACCACCTTTTCCCTCCAACCAAGGTGTAGACGCATGGCAAAGTTTTATAGATCAATCAGTCTTGCCTTCATTTCTGCCATGAGTTTAAAATCATTAAACTATATCTTTTTAGACCCACAGAGATATATAATTTTGGGGACTCTGAAAATCCGAGTCAGATATTCCATTCTCATGGAAGACATTTTAGTCAGCAACTTGTCTTGTGAGAAAATTTGATATCAAATACTCTCTCTCCGTTCTACATTGGCTAGCTTCATATGTCTACATAAACGATTTATTTATATATAACAAATAAATACCCCCATACTATCTAGCTAATTCTGACCCACAGAAACCCCATACAGCATTGTCTAGTAGGTTTGAATCACAAACATTGTGGTTAGAATCTCAGCTTCTAATCTTCTGCACCAAAGTAAATACATCATTCAAATTAAAAAGCACTTTTTCTTCTCTAATTTGGTGGTTAGGTTACAGTGCCTTGCCATTTCAATTACCCACCTATTTCATAAGGCACTCAAGTTATTTCTAACTGTCCTGTTCACAAACTTGGCTATTTTCCATGCACAGCCCCGGAGCACGGCAGAGAATATGTAGATTTTGCTGAATCCTTGTTTTATGTCATTATTGTTTTTGTCATCATTATTTTGATTTGTTGTTTTTTTTCTACCCCAAGTGACTTTCACTTACATCTCATGTTGGTTTCCTTGTTGGGTGCCGCTGATTTGTTTCCTCCTCAAAGAGAACAAATGTATGAAGCTATGAGAACCTTCCCAGTCATGCAATCACCACAGATTTTTTGCTACGTTTAAGCCCATTATTGCATCCTGTAATATTCCACATCGTGTTGGAAGTCCTATGCAGGATCATAAAACAAAGCAAGAAATAAAAAAAGTAGGAGGGAAAATGTCACTATTTTCAGACAATTTGATTTAATATAGAGAGAATCCTTAGGTGTCCACAATAAAATTGTTGGAAACAATTGAGAAGTTCTGTAGAGTAGCAGCATACAATATTAACAGACATAAAAAATTGCATTGCTATATACTACTGATGAGAATTGTGGAAAGAACTTCAAAAAGCAATACCATACACAATGACCACGAAAATATTGAAAAACCAAGGAATCATCCTAACCAAAAAAAAAAACCCAAAAGGCCTGGACAAAGAAAACTACAAGCCATTATCACAAGAAACCAAAGGAGACCTATACAAATGGAAAAGTATTCAGTGTTCATGTGTTGAAAGCTCAATATTGTGAAAATATCAATACTACCTCAAGCAATCTACAAATTCAATGGGATTTTCATCCAAATCCCAAAATCATTCTTTAAGTAAATGGAAAAATGAATGATCAATTTCAAATGGAAATGGAAGAAACTCAGGCAAGGCAAAAAACTCATCAAAAAATAAACAAACAAAGCATGTTAGTTGGTGTACACTACCTAACCTCAAATCTACTACAAAGCTACAACTATCTAACCAGCCTGGTATAGGTATAATTATAGATGCTCAGGCCAATGGCTCCGGAAAGATAAAACAAAAATAAAAACATCCAAATAGAGACAGCTGATTTTTGACAAAAACCCAATATGAAATAAATGGAAAGGAGATGCCCTATCAATAAATGGTGGTGAAAAAAATGGATATCCACCTGCAAAATAATGCAACTATATCCATATCTCTCACAAAGACTGATAATGTTATTATAGCATGATGACAGGTTGCCTATAGCGAATATATCAAGGTTTATCTTGTGAAAGTTGCTACTCAATTGGAAGTTTAAACTATAATATATTATTTCAAATATCTTCCTTGCCAAAACAACATTCATTCTATTCTTATAATATTCAAGTCCTACATAAAATAATATGCTGTTTTTAAAATAAATTTAATAAATGTCATTGAGTCAGTTGATTGTAACCTGTAGGCTAGAATGGTCCATAGTGTTTCCTAGGCTATAGTCCTTAGGGAACAATATTGGTGGTGTCGTTGTCAATCAATCACCTGCTAACCCATGAGCTAATAGTTTAAACTCATCAGTCTCTTTATGGGAAAAAAAGTGGTGGTCTGCATTTGTAAAAGTTTACAGCTCTAGTCTGTTCTAGAGTGTTGGAATGACTTAGAATCTACTTGATTGCAGTGAATTTCAGGGTTTGAAATCACATAAGGATGTAGACCAACACATCTATCTCTATGGAAGCAGTTGATAGTTTCAAATCACTGATATTTATTTAGAAACAAAAGGCTTAAATGTTGTCCATTGTCCCCCCAGAGTTCCTTATCACCTTACTTTAAATAAGCACTTACAAGTTTAAAGAAATAAAAATTATACTTGAAGAATTTCCAGGGAATTTTATTAAATCATAATAAAACAAATTACTACAATGTATTTTATCTCAGCTGATTAAAATATTCTCCCTGGATTACAGACTAATATATCCATTTTTCTCTGGAAAAGTCCCCTGACTGCTTGAACAAATTCTTCTCCAGGAGATTCAATAACTATTTCAAGTCTTATAGAAACCCTTTATCATGCTATTCTTCCTGTTGTATCTTTCTTCTTATCATTAAAATTTTACTTTATGAAATTTCACACGCTGAGCCTCGATGGCGTAGTGGTTGTGCGCGGGACTGCGGCCCACTGGGACGGAGGTTCAATTCCAGTAGCGGGGCTGGGCCTCTTACTCCCACCACTGGAGAGCAGTGATGCCCCCCCCAAAAAAGAAATTTCACATGTTAAGCTAAATGAACATAGACACTCGTTGCAGTTGAATCAACTCTGATTCATGGGATCCTTGTATGTGCCAGAGTAGCATTCTGCTCCATACAATTTGCGATCGCTCTTTTTTTCTATAGAAGAATTCTGGGGCTTCCTTCCTAAGTAGTTCTGGAGAGACTCACTTTCCAAAGTTTTGCTTAGTAGACAAGTTTGTGAATTATTTGCACCACCTAAAGATTCTAAAATGTTCATAAGATAAATTTTATATGAAAAGATCAAGAGATAGAAATTGGTGTCATAGTGAAAAAAATCACAGGGTCATTGGAAGAAAAAGAAGAAAAATGTAAAAATCCCTGAAAATTACTTAATGGGAATAATTGAGACCATAACTAAATATACCAGCAGGATGAAAAAGAAACAGAATCCAGCAATATTTCTGAAGATTACTAGAAGCAGATGCCAACACGGTGATACCTAAGCAACAACAAAACTTATTCACTGACCCCAAATTTTGGAGGCATAATCAATTCATATGCTTTATTCAATTCTGGTCATAGGTGAGGGAAGTTTCTGGGAAAGATTAATGCCGAAATTAAAATTCCTTATGTGAAACAAAAAATTACTTGCTTCCAACCAGGTCAAAATATGATTCAAAATAGACTTTAGTAAAACTTCTTAACCACAACCAACTACTTTGAGGGAACAAATCCCTCTGCCTGGGAACCAAGGTCCTTATCTCCAGACTTCAAGGTCCATAGGCATCACATCGTCCTCAGAGATTAGCTTAAGTATTATAAGACATTTGAGGATGGTGCAGGACTCTGTGGCATTTCAATTATTTGTGCATCTGTGTATCCCTTGAAGTTGGAACTGCCATGATGGCACTTAACAACAACAGCTCACTTAAACGACGACCTACAATCTATTTTGTTGAGAAATGATGGGCGCCTTAAAAGCATGTAAGCAGTCTTTGAAGGTGCATCTTTGATTTGATTCCTATTTGGTGCCAAGAAGAGAATCAAACACCTGTGGAAGCAATAAAGCCAATGAACGAATGGATGAAACAAACCTCACCCTCCATGACCTAGACACCAGAATAAATAGATGATATCTGTCTACCACTATTAATCACACTCAAAGGGATTACATTAGAAATGTTGTACAGAGTGGGAGACAAATGCAGAACAAAACTCAAAATCTTCAAAATGGCTAGGTTTACTGCTCCTTAGTCACCCCTTAGGTATACCATGAAACCCTCACACAGTCGAGGTCTATCTAAAAGGTAAACAATAGCATGAAAATATCTGTACTCCTTAAAACAATGGACACTATTTGAGCTTGCATGGCTGTACTCTGTCAATGTGGGATAATTTGTAACCATGGGCTATTTCTTAAATTCCAAGGGACAAATACACATTCACAAGTATTTATTTCTACATAACTTCTCCTTTTAAATGTTCATCTACACAACAACATATTCTAAGTACCTGTAGTAATGCTCATTATAACCATGGCATTAAAAAAATTACAGCACTATGCTTCTAACACAAAAGTATTAATTTCATAAGTGCTACTATACTTTTGATATATATTACATATTTATCCCCTTGCATTTGTTACTTTACTAAATAGACATATAACATAAAGAGAAAAAGAGTGCAACAACCCGAGAGTGACACGCTGTTTGTTTCAGTTTTACATTATGTCTGAATTCCCATGAGATATTATGAATTAATTTTACAACTCTTGCAAGTATTCCAAGAGCTAAAATTATCAGGACAATTTCTTTAATTTCAGCAGAAATGTAAAAGGATTTTTTAAAAAAGAACAAAATATGCTCAGAGAAGAGAAGTCGCCTGTCAGTAATACATCAAACACAGTGACTATTGTCTAATTGGGCTACCGCTAAAGGAATAGGGTCCTATTCCTGCAGTGATGGTTGAGAATAAATCACACAACTAATCATGTTCAGAAAGAAATGAATAACAGTTCAAGTTAGAATACCAATCAAGAAGCAGTACATAAATATCTTTTGAAATGGTATTATTGTTTTGTCAGTTGTCTAATATATTTTCATATCATTTAAGTTTCTTTCTTATACTTGAATCTACTTTTGAGTATTTTTATTGTTCTTAATTAATAACTAATTATATGAATTAATAAACTACCTAATGATATATAGATATACGTTTTATATTAAATGGTCATTAGGGAAGCAAATCAATTGCAAATTATTTTAGTCCCCCCACTGTTTAGAAATATGGATCTCCTCCAATCAGTTGGCTAAATTGCAGTTTTCCAAATTTCCTGGAATTAATGAATGAGGGCTTCTACGGGAACATTTTAAGTGACTTTCTAGCAATTCCTGCAACAATGGTTTTTCAGTAAGGCATTTAGCGCAGCTTGGACTTCTTTGGTCAATACCAATGGTTCTTGCTCATATGCTATTTCTTGAAATGGTGGAATGTCAACTAGTTCTTTTTGGTATAATGGTTATGTGTAATTTTTCATCTTCCTCTTTTTTATGCGCCCTGCAGTGTCCAATAGTTTCCCCATTGAATCTTTCGCTGCTGCAATTCACAGCCTGAATTTTTCTTGGATTATTTTAGTTTCAGATATGCTGAAGACTTTATTTCATTTTGGTTTTCTAATACTAGCTTTTCACATATTTCATTATACTATTCACCTTTTCTTCTTTAACTGCCCTTTGAAATTTTCTATTCAGCTATTTGACTTCATTATTTTTCTATTTGCTTCAGCTACTGAGCAAATTTCAGAGCCTCTTCTAATATTCCTTCTTATAAGTATTCCTTCCTACAAATCTTTTCCTTCACATATTTTTGTGACCTTTGGTTACTTCCTGCATGATTATCTTGATGAATTCCCATAGCTCTCATCTTGAGATGTTCTCCCAATCCATGTGGGATGGAATCAATGTCATCTTTTGGCGCTCGTATACATATTTTCATTTTCTTCATCTATAACCTTAATGTACATATGAATGTTTGATGGCCTATTCTGCAACTTTGGCGCAACATTACAGTAAAGTTCACATAGGAATGTTCTGATGACAAATCTTACTGCAATATACTTTTTTCCTTGATATTCACTGAGAAGTTGGTGAAGCTTTTAGCTGCAAAACACAAGGTCAGAAATTTTAAACCACCAGGAATTCTGTGAGATAAAGATTGTGTCTTCTACTCTGTAATCAGTTACAGTCTAGGAAATCCCTGCCCTTTGGGATTGCCAAGACTTGGCATCAGGTCATTGTAGAGAACTTATTTGTTTGGGGTTGCTTGTTGGTTGGTATCATTCACTATAAAAAAGCAAAATGAACAAAACAACAAACAGACAAACCCCAACAACCATTAAGCTATGGAGACTTGATGGAGTAGTGGTAATGTGTTGAGCTGTAATCTACATAGGTGAGAGTTCAAAACCACCCGCAGCTCTGCAGTAGAGAGAATGGGCTTTCTACTCTGTGAAGCAGCTACAGTCTCAGAACCCCACAGAAAGTTGCTAGTGAGCTACCGTCAAGTTAATTTTAACTCTTGGTGAGCCTTAAAAGGTTTCTGAAATTGTACATTCTTTACAGCACTAGACAGCCTCATATTTCTCCCTCAACGTGCCAGACCTGCAGAAGAGCAGCACAATTCTTACCTCACAGTGTCCCTAAGGTTCTATAGCATTTTCATATACAATAATTATTCCGTATGTATTTTAATTGATTTTAGTTAAAAAGTTAGCTCTCTGAAAACAGGCATTATGTTGCCTAAGCTTTTGTTTATCTTTGAAATCTTATTTGGTGCATAAAAATATTATTGATTTTTTTAAATGAAGTATCAAATTTTTCCATCAGAATTAGTCACATTTAGGACAATTACAAAAGTCACTCAGAGAAATGAAAGATAGATTGGTATGATAGAGTGGTAACAATTTTCACAATTAGTTAACAATAATACATTAGCATGACCTAGATAAGGTGATATGTTCACTTTTAGTTTGAGTCAGATTAAAGCAGAAGAAAATTAAAACACATCCAACAGAGAGATAGACAATTTTAAGTCTATCTCACATGAATTTGAAGATCAACTCAAGAACAGATTTCACACATTGAACACTAATGACAGATGCCTGATGGACTGTGAGACGACGTGAAGACCATCATTCATGAATAAGGCAAAAGTTCACTAAAAATACAGGAAAGAAGGAAAAGATCAAAGTGGATGTCACAAGAGACATTTAAATCTGTTCTTAATTGTGTAATACGGAAAGCTATTGGAAGAATCTATGAAGTCAAAGAACTGAAAAAAATGATGCAAATGGAAGATTGAGAGGACTAATTCAAATATTTCAATGAAATACAACATATTAGCAAGAACCAATGACAGTGAAGGAAGAAGTTCAAACTGCACAGAAAAGATTAGCCAAAAAGAAGACTCCAGGGATTCATTGAATATCAGCTGAAATGTTTGACCAAACTGGTGGCACTCACTCACCTAGGCCGGGAAATTTTCAAGATGGTTGCTTGACTAACTGACTGACAGAGATACATGTTTGTGTCCAGTCCAAAGAAAGGTGATCAAACAAGCTGCTCAAACTATAAAGCAAGATTGTTGAGAGCATATGCAAGCAGCATTGTGCTAAAGCACATCTTGCAGTGGTTGTAGCAATACATCGACGAGGAGTTTCCAAAATCTCAGGGGGGATTCAGAAAAAGACAATATGAAGAGAAGGAATACATCAGATGGATGTTGGCTAAGCACAGAGTGTGGTAGCTATATAATCAGTTTTCAAGTTGAGGGATAAAAGATTGGAGTCTAGCCTGTTAGTCAAGATATGACCAGTATGGTCTCTATTCAGGCATGGCTTTATCCTGAGTATTCTGGGAACTCCTGTATTTTCCTTCTTGGAGGTGAGAGATGCTTCCAGTTCTCCACTAACTCTCTGAAAGACACTCTGTTGATAAGACATGTGGAACTATGCTGGTGCCCTTACCTGGAGAAGTCACATGAAGACCTCTGCTCACACTGAGATGCTCACACTGCCACTGGATCCAAATACCTTCTCCCCACTGTGCTGTGAGTGTCCTGAATTCAGCATCATTGCAGGGGTTTCTTGAGTCTGAAGAGGATTTTGTAGATTTCTATCAGACATAGGGCTAATATCAGACTTATGGGGTTGGACTTGATTGGGTTGAAATATTTCCTTAATGTACAAATATATGTTATGTAGAACTCTCTCTTATACACATAAGGAGTTTCTATGGATTTGTTTCTCTAGTCTATCCAGAATAACACATGGAATACCAGAAAGATGTTTATTTGTATTTTATTGAATATGATAAAGAAAGCACTCGTGTGGACAATAATAAACCATGGATAGCCTTCAGAACCAAAAGAATGTCAGGACATTCCATTGTGCACATGTGGAGCTTGTTCCTAGATCAACAGGCACACACAGCCCCAAGGAAATAATGCATAATTTAAAATCAGTGAAAGTGTGTCGTGGTTGTATACTCTCACCATGCTTATTCCATCTGTATGCTAGGTAAAAAAACAGAAAAGATGTATTATATGAAGAGGAATGTGGCCTCAGGATTGGAGAAAGACTTATTAACAACATCTGATGATACACAGATGGCACAAACTTGCCTGCTGAAAATGAGGAAAACTTGAAGGACTTGTTGATGAGGATCAAGATTGCAGCCTTAAGTATGGATTCTGACTCAATGCAAAGAGTACCAAAATCTTTACAACTGGACAAATTATTACTGTTTGGAGAAATGGAGAAAAGTTCAAAATCATCGGGGTTTGTCAAGCTTGGATCCACAATCAATCCTCATGGAAGCAGCATTCAAGGAAGCAAATCTGCTGCACAAGGCCTCCTGAGACTAATGAAAAGCAAGGATATTACTTTGAAGGCTAGAGTGATCCTGGCCCTAGCCATGGTATTTTCCACTGAATCACATGCAGGTGAAAATTTGACATTGACTAAGGAAGGCCTACGAAGAGCCACTGCATTTGAAACGTGCTGGATACAGATATTGAAAGTACCAAGAACTTGTAAAAAGACAAAAAAAATCTGTCTTGGAAGATGTATGGCCAGAGCGTGCCTTAGAGACAACAATGATGAGACTTTGTCATTGAGTTCAGACATATTGTCAGCTGAGATCTGTCACTGGAAAAGGACACTATGTTTGGTAAAGTGAGTAGACAGTGAAGCAAAGGGATGCCCCAAATGAGATGAATTAGCACAGTGACTGTGACAATGATCCCAGGCATAGGAATACATTTCTGGGGAGGGTTAAATCATGAAGTTATTTGTTCTGTTGCTCACAAGGTCCCAATGGTTGGAACTAACACCACGGTGCCTAACAGCAAAGAGAGCAGTCCTGATCACCAGGCAAATATTGACAGGTAGCTTACTTGTATACATGCTAGAAACTTTGTTGTGAACACATTACTTTCCTACAAGAATAAAATCTAGAATGAAGTTCTTTGCATGCCTTCTAAATGGCCTCTTATACCATCAAAGTTCAATTTCTGGGTTCTGTTTTTCTTGACTAATTTTCTAGAAAAAAGAACTCATTATTAGCCTCAGCATTTCCAAACTAGACAAAGAGCCTGAGTAAATAAAGATATGTAATCTGAATGAGAGATAAACTTATTATGGACTACTAAGTAGTTCAACATGGCAATTTTACTTATTTTATGAAAACTTTTATTCCAAATTACTTGTTCAAAGCTATTTGTATAGCAAACACTCTTGTATAGTACAGACAGAAACTTCCTCCATGGAAGAGAGTATATTTGCTACATGATCTTGATAATAATGATAATATCTCTCTATGGAACACAGAGTGGACAGGTTTACTTGTAATCATTTTCATAACCCAAATTTCATAAGCTAAGATTTCCCACACTGTGATACAGATAATTGTGTGTACAACATAAACTTGTTACCTTTCTCATTGAGTTATGCAAAGCTTTAGCTCATGCAACCTGCTGTACTTTAAGTAATATTGCTATCACTGGCAATCTAAAAAGCATTAATAACCAACTTCAGTTACTCTCAGGAGTTATGACCAAGCTTCATGACACTTAAGAGACATTCTATGAAAAGTTTCCCTGCTAAGTTGAAGAGCCTCCTGAGCCTGGTAAAGTACTGGTAACTGCAGTACTTGAAATATAAATATGTGCTAAAGATTCTGACGATCTATGTCTGTGAAATGGTAGTGTAGATTTGAAAATTTCATCAGGAAAGGAGGGTTTATAAAATTATGAACATATATAGCTTCACCAGTCATAAAAGGCTCTCTTGACAGGGACAGGTGGGGATCAAACACTAAATGATAGTCAAAAGGTTCTTGGAAATTGTGGCACTTTCACTTAAGCACAAGATTCAAAGACTCTTAAATTGTACTGAAGCAAGTTTTGTGTTACAAGCACAAGGATGTCCAAAAGCATCTTGCAAAAACCAAAACAGTAGAGAGTGTTCAGGAATATAAAGAGTTGAGATAGTTACAATGTATTGCATCAACCTGGCCGATTAACACATGTGGAATTAAGAGTGGAATTGAAGAGTGGAGAGACAAAGAGTTCAGTGAGCTCCGCCTTTCTAGTTCTTAGGTCTCTTGCTTTCTGATGGCCAGACCAGGGTGAGACTGCCACAGCCAGTTCCCTGCTTCAGATGGCAAGACTCCCTTCCTGCAGGTCATCCTTGAAGAGAACCCACCTGAACCTACCCTGATGGAGCCCTGGGTGCTGGAATGGCTGTGTGGAAACCCCTGCCAGCATTGAGGTGCTCACCCTCTCACTGATTCAGCTTTACTCCCACAGTCAGTGTCATTGCGTGTGTTTTGTGAGATTGAGGTGGGCATGGTAGACTGGTGTCAGACATGGGGTCTAATGTTGGACTTATGGACTTGAGTAGCACTGCGTTGGAATGCTTTCTTACGGTACACTAACCATTTATGTAAAACTCACCCTTATATTTATGAGTTTCTGTGGATTTGTTTTCCTAGTTTATCCAGGCTAACAAAGAGTTTTACATATTTTCAAAACATTGGTGAAAAAAAATCACATGAATGAGAAGACAAAGTAGATTTTTAGTAGAATACAATGGAACTGACAATGTGGGCATGGGGGGAGGGGGAGAGAAGATGATGAGGAAAGAAGGGGAGAGCCAGCAACCCAGGGACACAGGAACAGCTATAGATATAAAATCAATGTCAAGGAGGGTATAGAATGCCTGCTGGGGTTTGATCAATTGTAATTTAGCCAAAAAGGAGTACAAAATGCTGAACAAATGTTGAACATGACAGTGGGACAGTAGGAAAGCAAGAGGAAATAGAAGGAAGAACTAGGAAGCCAAAGAGTTATAAACATAAGCCTGTGCATATGTAAATATATTAATATATAAAATAAGTATATAGGTCTCTGTACATATACTTTAGGTCAAATATTAAGGTAGCAAATGTTCATTGAAGCTCTACTTAAGTCTTCCCTCAATGCAAGAACACTTTGTTCTGACAGCCTGGCATTCAATGCTGCTCACCATCCTGACATAATTGCTGAAGAGGAAATGAGTGCATAAACTAATGGGTGAAGAAAGTTGATAGTGTCCTGATATTGCAAGATATAATGTCTCTGGTCTTAAAGGTTTAAAATTAAATGAGCACCCACCTATCAGGGAAGCGACAAAACCCACATGGGAGAAGCACACCCATCAACCCATGTGATCACGAGATGGTGAGGAGCTCAGACATCTGAAGACTGCAAACATAAAGCCATATTGATATGAATGAGAAAGGTCAGAATGGAGTCCCAAAGGTCATCTGTACACAATTGCACATTCCCTCACAGAAGGGTCGCAGACAAGACAGACAGGGTGAGCATACCACTTATGAAACATACAACATTCCTCTAGTTCTGTCATGTTCACAGTTCTACTGTACAAATCTGGCTGGACCAGAGCACGTACACTGGAACAGATAAGAGTACTCGACACACAGAATCCAGGACAAAAACCCTGAGAACCAATAATAAGAGTAACAGATACCATGGAAGTAGGGGGAGGGTGGGGAAAGAAAAGGGGGTCCAATCACAATGATAGACATGGCCCCCCAGTGGGGTAAAAATAGAAACATGGTTGAAGGTAGACAGCAGACGTAAATTATGAAAATAAAAATAACTTACAAATTACCAAGGGTTCATGAGCTGGGGGATGGTGGAGGAGGTAGGGATAAAAAAGAGGAGCCTATACCAAGGATCCAGATAGAAAGATAATATTTTGGAAATGATGCTGACAACGTGTGTACAAAAGTGCTTGGTACTATTGATGCATGGATAGCTGTAATAGTTCCCAAGGAAGTTATTTAATAAAATAAAAGTGACCAAAGTGCAGTTTGGAGCACGGAAGTTAATGAAATAAAAAATATACTAAAAATTTTAATATACTGAAGTTGGCTCCATTAAAACAGTGATCGGCAAATGGCAGCTAGGGAGTCACATGCAGACCTTTCAGTGTGAACGTGCTGCTCTGAAATAACACTCAAGACATTTGAAGGTTATTATTTCAGATCTTGGTGTTCTCAGTTGTTTGGAAAAACATATTTAAGGCTCATGAGTGACTTTAAAGTTGTTATGAGGGATACGATCGGCTCTTTGCTCTCAAGAGTTTTCCAACCCTGAATTTAAAAACAAAATGAAGAGTAAATACATGTCGATTAAGCCTATGATGAATTCCTTTTGATCACAGACCAAAAATATGAATTGCTATAATGCAGAGTGCATTGGAAAGTGGATTGTTACAGATGCAGCTAGATTAAAATTTGACATCTTCTCATTTGAGTTCCCATTTGACCCATTTAAAATTTGTTCTAATTGTTAACAATTTATGCTTTGTTTTATTTGGATTGAAGATTTGCTTTGCTGCTATTTTATCTGTTTATTTATTTGCTTGTTTATTTTGCATATGAACTTCAGGATAGGTCTGAAATCTAGACACTATAAAGACAATAGCTGGGTTAATGGTTTTCTAAGGTTATGACAGGGCATGGGGAAACTTATATTGATAGGTACAAGAATTAAAAAACTATTCCAAATTTGATTGTGGTGGTGATTGTACAACTCTTCTTAATATGACTGAACTGTTGAATTGTATGATATCTGATTTATATGTCAAGAAAGCCTTTCAAAATAAATATATAAAAATGAAAACAAATGTTTAAAAGACACTGATTTTTGAGAGTCATCTACTAGTATAATATAGATAGTGAGTGTTGATTACCCTGATGATCTAAATTTCTTTAGTATTTATTTATGTTAGTGCTCATAACATTTAATTTGTTAACATTAAAGTAGCTGAGATAGACCATGAAAGAAAATCAGAGGACTATGCAATAGTCACACACAAACACACGCACAAATCTTATTAGGGAGGATGTCTCACAATGTATTATAGGTTAGAAATTAGGATATAGATAATTGGCTACAAAATTGAATAGAGATTCTGATGCATGTTACATGGCAATAAATGTTTCATTTTCATATTTAGGAAGTTATTGGCTTTTAGTGTATTCTTGAGCAATCCAGCAAATAAGGAGGAACATTAGAGAAAAAATAAATCTTTAAACTTGAGAAAATTAAAGCTATAAAGATTAAGTGACTATTCTCAGGTGTTCAAGTTGTTATGACATGATTTGAGGCTGACATCTCAGGTGTAATGTCCTTTCCACCATACATTATCTCTTTCCTCTTCCAAAGGTATAGCTCACCCCTGCCACCCATATTGTAATGAGGACTAACAATTTGCATATTTCCTATAGACAAAGAACAATGGCAGAATAAGAAAGGCATGATTCTTTCCTGACCTTTTTTAAAAAATAATTTTATTGGTGGCTCTTACAGCTACTACGACATTCAGTACATCATTTGTATCAAGCACATTTGCACATATGCTGCCACATACATTTCTAAACACTTTCCACTTGAGCCCTTGGTACAAGCTCCTCTTTAAAAAAAAATAAAAACAAACTCCCTTTTCCCCTCCCCCCTTTTTTTTAAAGAATCGTTTTATTGGGGGCCCATCTAGAGCAGTGCTTCCCAGGGTGAGCAGTCCCTGCCCCTTGGGTTGCTGGAAGGCTCCAAGGGGTCTTCAAAAGCAAGCACCTGTACTCATCCTAGAGAGAGGCCTACAGTACACAGACTTTCAACTGCCAAGGGGAAACTTGAGTATTTTTTTCTATTTTTTTCTTATTTGGCAAAATAGGCCAAATAAGTTTGGCAACTTACAAAAATTGGAAAACTTCCTCTTGTTGGATCTAGGAAACTTCATTATCTCAAGTAATCGCTACACAAGTAGCTGAACAGACATTTGTATAACCGTGCATCTTTCTATGTACGTTCAGGACCCTAGTTAAAACAGAGGGAGAGAAGACCTTGTTGTCGCTGTCGTCATTGTTGTTAGGTGCCATCAGAGTCATTCGAAGCCACAGGGAGCTCATGCACCACAGAATGAAATGCTGCCCTGACGTGTGCCAGCCTCCCAGTTGCCCCTATGCTGGAGCCCTTTGTGGCAGCCATGTTGCCACTCCGTCTCTTTGAGTCGGCTTTGCTTCCCTGTCCCTCTACTTTAAAATCGAACATGATGCCCTTCTGCAGGAACCGGTTTATCCCCACATGTCTGAAGTAAAGGTTGCATCTTCAGGTCTGTGCCTCCTGGGAGCACTCTGGCTGTAGTTCTTCTGCGACAAAAGCAGTTTTTAGCAGTCTATGGCACTTTCGGTATTCTTTTCTCAAATCCACTTCAAATACATAGACTCTTCTTCAATCATTCTTCTTCAAAGTCAACATTCACACGCATGTTAACTAATTGAAAATACCATGGTGTGGGTCAAAGGCACAATATTCCTCAAAGTAGTACCCTTCTTTTCCAATATTCTTTAAAGATCTTGTGCAACAGGTTTGTCTAAGTCAACTCTTCCTTTGATCTCTTCGGAAAAAGGTCTTTCTGCTTCCGTAAGTAATTACTGTCTTGGAAACCTACAGAAGAGTCCCTCTGCGTCAGCACTGGCTGCATGGCGGTGAGTTTGGAGAATTTCTTTGATCTCTTGATAACTGCTTCCATAAACATTGATTATGGATTCATTCAAGACAAAATACTTGATAGCTTCAACCTGTCCTCCATTTATAATGATGTTACCTGTTGGTCCAGTTGTGAGGATTCTTGTTTTCTGTATTTGAGTATTTTATAATAATATATCAGTTTATTTGCATAGTTATTTTGAGATAAGTAATCCATGGTAGAAGGAAAACATAAGAATTCATTTTAGAAGATCATGTAGTGATGCCAATGACTTGAGAAATAGTTTGATATTTATAAATCTCTTTGCTTCCTCAGATAATATTTCCATATTAAGAAAATTGATTGAGGTAATATTCCATTTCCAGTACATTCACCTTTCTCTTCACTTAATTTTTTCCTAAGGAAAACATTTTCTACATATAACCTCTATGAATTCAGCATATGTTAAGCTATCTTATAGGTGCATAAAAAATCAAAAGCAAAGGACTATCAAGTCAATTCTGACACAGAGTTATAATTGTCCCTCTGTAATTGTTTATTACAAAGTCTGTCTTTCTCCATTAATTATAAGTCAGTTTTTTTCACTTTGTTTTATTTGACGTTCACAATAAAATTTGTGAAACTCGGGTTGAGCCCTGGTGGCATAGTGGTTGAGTGTGGGACTGTGGCCCATTGACTTGGCAGTTCAAATCCAGCAGCAGCTCTTCTGGAGCAAGGCTGGGTAGCTCCCACGACCACCAGAGGGCAGTGGTGCCCCTCCCCACAAAAAAAAACAAAAACAAAATAAAGTGTTCACTTCAAATGAAAAGTTAAGCATTAAGAAAAAAAAACCCTATGTACAAAATTTCATATGTGGAATATGGCGTAGAATATAATGGTATGTGTAATATAACTGAAATAAAGCAAAACAAGAGAAATTTTCTAGCAAATGTGATGAGAAGTCAATAAGACAATTTATATATTTAAAGGGAAAAAGAAGAACCCATTATCATCACCACCTCCTCCCTCTACAAAGAGTTTTTGGTAGAGTGCGTTCATTGGTTAAATTTTGGAAAGATCTGGAATGTAAACCAAACAGCTGCTCCACAAGAGCACTGTGAAAAAAATAATATATTCTAGAAAGTATAAGTATAGTCTAGAAAATCCTAAGGAACAGTTCTACCATATAGGAACCCTATGGGTTAGAATCAACTTAAGAACATAGAAATACAATGTTTGTTCATTTGATTTTTAATACAATAGCTGCAATTTAAGTATTGTATTAGAGTTTAAATTCTGAGCACCTCACATGCAGGAAGCTATGGATGCTAGTGAAAACTCCAAATCCACTAAGAGTCTCCACATCTCCCTTGAATTCTTTCTGATCATTCACCAATGACAGAGATAATCTTGTCCTCAGGCAAAGTGCATTCAAATGTGGCTAATCTCCAGTTCCTCTAGTCAGTCCACGGAGGGGAAATCTCTTTAGGGACTTGCCTGAGTGAGTCCTAGATGGAGCTCACCATACTGAGAACAGTACAGTGGTCACATAGTCATTTGTCATACTCAGATCCTTTTTGTTGGAATGCCCTGGATTTAGAGGAGTCATATTGCACAAGTATTTCTCACTCTCTGGAAAGTCTCCAATTCACCCCACATTTTTTTTTATTTAAACGTTTAATTGTAGTTTTAGTGAAACTTTACACCCATTAGTTTTCTGTTCAATCAGTTTTACAGTTTGCTTTGTGATATCAGTTGCAATCTCCTTAATGTTGGAGCACTCTCCCCAATTTCCGTATGAGCTCCTGACTTCCATGGGCCTGTATTTCCTGCCCTTCCCTCTTTCTGAATGATTTTGTGTGTGTGTCAAGTTCTATTCTTTTATTTTAAATGTATTTTTGGGGGGGAGAATATGAGCCATATTTTCAGAACAATAGATTGTTGTAAGTTATTTTAGATGAATTGTTTCGATATTCAGATGAGTTATGATGTATAACAAATTATATATAGGCAAGATAGTTAAAAGGCAATTACATCAAATAATCGTTTTTAATTTATATGAGACATTTGTGGATAAATGAAATTATCTTTTTTTCAATAATTTTATTGGGAGCTCTTACAGTCTTATAACATTCAATACATCATTTGTATCAGGGCTCAAGTTGAAAATATTTGGAAATGAATTTAAATCATTTTTGGAGGGGCTCATAGAACTCTTACCACAATATATATACACACTCATTGTATGTCAAGCACATTTGTATATTTGTTGATGTCATCATTCTCAAAATATTTGCTTTCTATTTAAGCTCTGGTACCATCTCGTCATTTTCCCCAAAATCTCCCTCCCTCCCTCCTGAACCCTTGATAATTTATACATTATTATTATTGTTGTTATTATTTTTATTATTGCTATTATTGTGTCATATCTTATACTATCCAACATCTTCCCCCACCCACTCTTCTGTTGTCCATCACTCACGGATGAGGTTATAAGTTGATCCTTATAATCAGTTCCCTCTTTCTGCCCTGCCTTCCCTCCACCCTCTGGAATTGCCATTCTCACTACTGGTCCTGAAGGAATCATCTGTCCTGTATTGCCTGTGTTTCTAGTTCCTATCTGTACAATGTATATCCTGTGGTCTAGCCAGATTTGTATGGTAGAATTAGGATCATGATAATGGGGGTGGGAGGTGGGAAGGAGGGAGGAAGCACTTAAGAATTAGAGGAAAGTTGTATGCATCATCATTACTACACCTCACCCTGACTAGCTTGTCTCCTTGCAGGACCTTCTGTTAGGGGATGTCCCATTACAGATGGCTTTGGGTCTGCAATACTATGATACAATTTTTGTCCTTTGATTCCTGATACCTGATCCCTATGAGTCCTCATAGTCACATAGGCTGGTGTTTCATCCATATGGGCATTGTTGTTTCTGAGCTAGCTGGTTGCTTGTTAACCTTTAAGCCTTTAATATCTCAGACCCCATATCTTTTCATAACCTGGCAGCATCTGATCTCTTCACCTCACGTACTTATGCACACATTTGTGTTCAGCAAATATATAGGAAAAGTGGGCACACATGGAATGATTTTTTTGACTCTTTGATGCCCGATAGCTTGATTCATCTTGTAAGCTATTTTATTCAACTCTATTTCTGTACTAATTATGGTCCCATCTATAACTGTGATTGATATGACATCAATCATAAATTTGTGACAGCTTATTTTCTCAGATGCCCTCAAGCCTTTAAGACCAGAGACACTGTACTTTTTTGTTTTTGTTTTTTTGGAACATCACTGCCCTCAGGTGGTGGGAGTAGGAGGTCCAGCCTTTGCTCCGTGGAGCTGGAATTGAACCTCCATCCCAGAGGGCCGCAGTCCCGTGCACAACCACTATGCCACCGGGGCTCAGCCTTGTATTTTTTTTTTTTAATAGGCAGGCATCATCAACTTTCTTCTACCACATTTGTTTATGCACACATTTGTCTTCAATGATCGTGTCAGGCAGGTGAGCATCATGGAATGCCAATTTAATAGAGCAAAATGTTCTTGCACTGAGGAAGTATTGAGTGGAGTTCTAATTCCCATCTGCTGTTCTAATACTAACCCAATGTGCACATTGATCTATTTCCTCACCATCATATATAAATATATTTACCAATATACATGTGCATATCTAGACTTCTATAAATGCCCTTTACCCCCAAGTTATTTCCTCTAATTCCTTTTATTTTCCTCTTTCCCACTATCATGCTCAGTCTCCATTGGAGTTTCAGTAATTTCTCTCTGTTACATTAATTTTGCTCAATCCCTATCGGACCTCTCACACCCACCTTGTCACTGATTTTGTATCATTTGTTGTTCCTTTATCCCTGAGCTGGTCAATACCACCTTCTTTCACCTTTTTCTTCCTCTCGCTCTCTAATTCCTCCCCATACACACACATCAGATGGTTCATACAACCTATCTTATCTAGATATACATGCAGATATAGCAATATGTACAAAAAAAGGCATCCTAAGATGAAGCAATCAAAGAAAATAAAACAATGATAGCAACAAAAATCCAATGATTGATATATATATATATAATCTTAAAAGAATAAAAATAATAACAAAATAAATACCTGTAAATATTTCAAGGTGAGTTTGTTGACCTCAGGAGTGTCTTCTGGTTGAGTCAGATGGGGTGCCACACCCTGACCCCAGAGTATATCCTTGGCACTCCATCTGAAACTCCATTCTCTTTTGCATACCCTTAGTGTTTTGCCATGGTGTGTTTGGGTCAGCCAGGGGATAATCCTGACCCTTTTTCTCCATTGGTTAGCCTGAAAGGCCTTGGGTCAGCAAGGATTCATAATGGGGCCATATTCATAATGGGGCTGGCATATGATCCTGTCTATGCATTGACTGTTTTCAGTGGGAATGTTGTCTTGAAAGCTCAGTGGAGCAGGATGCACTCCATTCTCCCTTCCTCTCCCTTCATTTTTTCTCATGTGCTCTGGTCAGGAATACCTCATTCCCCAAGCTGTAGCTTCAGTGCTGACCTCCAAAACAAACTCCCAGGGGGGTGGGGTGGGGGCGGGGAGAGGCAGCTGCCCTGTAGTTGTGATTGGGGTTGGGCACTCAGACCACTCCACTGGTTCCAGGTTCCATGCCATCAAGCTGCACTCACATTCTGGAACACTGGGTATAAGTTTGGCCCCTCTTTCCCAATAGAGATATGAATAATACATTCTCTTGGATGTACTCCATTTCCTCTCTACACATCACCATTGAACATGCTACTTTTAAGAATTTATTTTCTCTGGGGCCACAATTAACAACCATGAAAGCAGCAGTCACAAAATTACATAACATATTGTATTGGAAATATCTTTAAAATTTCCTGGTACTAGTATAATCATAGATGCATAGACCAAAGGGACAGAAAAATAAATACAGATATGAAAGTATCCACCTATACACAGCTGATTTCCAACAAAGGTCCAAGAAATCTTAAGAAGAAAGGGCCTCCTCTCTTCCACAAATAGTGATAGAAAAGCTGTATATTTATCTACAGAGGAACAAAACTTGACCCATACCTTACCCCATGCACAAAAATGAATTCAGGGAGCATCAGAGGCCAAAATGTAAACCGCAAAGCTATCAAACTCATCAACTGGGAAATGGGGCAAGCTAAAGTTCCTAGTGCTAAGCATCAATGGAATACCAAATATAGCAAAGGAAAACACATAATGGAAGGCAAAAGAGATGACTGGGACCTATCCAAAGGAAAGCATATACTAGAATAAAATACTTAAAATAGTAAAATGAGGACCAGGAAAAGTTATTATGAAAGAGTACACATGGACTAATTACTATAATCTGCAGAATTCTGTAATTCCACAAAGGAAAAAAAACAAAAGAAAAGAAACAATCATCCTAAAAGGATCTGAATAGACAGTGCACAAAGGATAACACACAAATAGCTAATAATCACGTGAGAAAATGTTCTCATTCACCAACCGTCAGGGAAATGCACACCAAAACAACTATGAAATACCATCTTACATCACAATCATTTTCCAATATAAAGTAAAAGAGAAACAGAATAACAAATACTAGAGAGGTTTTCTGAAAATTGGATTTTTTATACACTGCTGGTGGGCTTGTAAATATGTATACCTACTGTGGTAAGCAATAAGTTGATTCCTAAAACAACTGGCAATAGAGATATAGAATTCAGCATTATCATTGCTTAACATATCCCCAAAACAAGAGAATATCCACCAAATAAATAATAGACTGATCATGAACAGGTGTATCATCCCCCACATTCATTTCAGCACAATTTGTAATAATAAGAATTTATAAACAGTCCAATTGCCCAATAGGAGAATGGATAAAAAAATTGGTGTATACACACAATGAAATATTAAAACCCCATAAAAATAGTGATGGAACCATGAAATGCCTCATGACAAAGAGGGTCCTAGATACCATTATGAAAAGTGAAATTAGTCAATCACAAACATACAAATATTGTATGAGTCCACTGCTGTAAAGGTAAACATCAAGAGGAAGGTATGTTCATACTTTCAGGCCATACAATCTGGTAACCAAGTCTTTCAAATAAGTCAGTCTAGAGAGTAGCCGAGCCAGGAATCACACACCACTTTCTCTACATGCTTATCTGGAAAATCACTTTGGCAAGAGACACCTCAGTTCCACTAGGATCAAATGTTAACGAGTCTGGGAAAGGAATGTGAACATTTAGTGGCTGCTATGCAAAAATATGATGAAACCATCATTCCCTCCCAAAACAACATTCTATCAGAGTGATAAGTGATACATATGGAAAAATCTAGTCAAGAGGGAGGAGGGAGAGCATGCAGCACATATGTCTCAAAATGACAAATGTATTTCTGTCGGTAGAAAATCGGGGAAGGAACTAGCCAGGGTCAAAAAGACTAACAATATTTTGTGGGCCCTTAAAGAGAGCGTATGCCTTGTACTATCCTCTAATTTGAGTATATTGATCCAGGTTTCTGCACATGCCCTGGGAATTCAGGCCATGTTCTATCGAATACTGAGGCATTGAACCCTGTGTCTAGGATACGCACAACATCTTCCAAAGACCATACAGGGGAATGTGATGTGGACAATTCAGTAGCTAAACTGGATTCTGTCTTGTTGTGGTTGTTGTTGTTGTTTGGGGGCATCACTACCTCCGGTGGTCGTGGGCGCTACCCAGTGCTACCCCTGAGAGCTGGCGCTGGATTTGAACTGCCAAGTCAGCGGGCTACAGTCCTGCACTCAACCACTTACGCCATCGGGGCTCAGCCCTGGGTTCTGTCTTACACACATCTGTAGCATGAAAATTTAAGACCAAAACTATATGGTGTATGAAGAAGCAGACAACAGGTTGTACCAGGCATTTTGAACTGTCAATAGATGGACTAATACTGACTTACTATCCCTGCACCCCTCTTGTTTTATTAAGACATGTATTATTATGGAAGACCTAAGTCTGATATTGTCAATGAATCTTACTGCAAATTTTGCCTAACTCCTATTGTTTTTGTAAATAGTGTCCAGTCACATAAGGATTTAATACATACAAGTCAATAATCCATGTATTGTGATTTATTGTTAGACTACACTTGTTAAATCTCATTTACTCAGTTGTGTTTGCAATATATTACCACAGGCTAAGTCAATGACCTTATAAACAGAAGAAGTTTATGCTCAAGAGACATGATCAATAAGGTTCTCTACTATAAAATAATAAAGACAACTCCAATGTGAGCCAGAAGTACACAAAAATATCATTTAAGGAGGGATCTGTGGTTCACATTTAATCCTATCACCAATCTAAGGACCATTATTTCCTATTCTGTATGCACCCTCGTGAAGGAAACCAAATGTGGTAAAGAAAATACATGGCTCCCAGCTATCAGAAATTGCAGTGTCTGAAGTCTTAAAGGTTTGTTTACAAACAAGCAGCCATCTAAGTAAGATGTCAAATAAACCCATATGGGAGAAATATTTGTATGATCCAATAATTGTAAATAATATAGTCCAAACCAGAAGGAGAGAATAGTATCAGAGCTTAAATTGTGAAATTCTGATTGTCAGAAGACTATGGATGACAGTGGAAGCCCAACATACAGTTGTAGGATCTACACATGGAGTAAATCCAGTGATTTCCTTGTGACCATAATTGAGAGACAAGAATAGCTTGGCTATCAGAGTATTTATTGTAAAGATAATTAAAATGAAAAATCATTCTTGAATGGTTAAAAACTTGTCATTGATCTATCTTTCAATATATCTTGAGCTAGATGTAGTTTTTAAAAAAACTTGCTTAAAAAAGGGGGGTATCCTTGTTTTATTTTGCTATTGCTGGTAGTCTTCTTGACTCTCTGTTATGTATTTTTCTGTGTGTTTTAGCATATGAAACCCAGGATGAGTGATCATTAGAGGTAATAACTAGATGGGGGTTGCTGGAACAGGTCTGACAAGGGAAGGGGGATCAGTGTGGAACTGATATCAAGGAGAGCAAGAAAAAAGAAAACTTTTATAACTGATCATGATAGCAATTATGTGATAATAAAATATTGGGGGAGGGCAATTGTAAAAAATTCAAAGATGTCACCTTGAGATTTCAAAAAATGCCTGAACCAAATCATCTTATTTTCAATCATTTTGTATCCATGTGAGAGCTCTATACGGAATAAGGAAGATTGAAGAATAAGCGATGCCTTCGAATTATGATGTTGTTGAAGAATGCAAAATATGCCATTGCTTGCCTAAATAACTAACATCTCTCTTGGAAGAAGTACAGGCAGAATGATTCTTAGCAGCAAGGAAAGGAAAACTTTGACTTATTGACTGAGCATATTAACAAGAAATGCCAGTACTGAGAGATATATATCATGTATGGTAATTAACGTAGAGGCTGAGTGAAAAAGAGAAACACTCAATGAGTTTGAAGGGACACACTGGTAGCAACAATGACCTCAAGTACAGTCACAATGAGGACAGGGAAATGTCTCATTCTGTAGAATATGGATTTCTTATGAGATGAGACCGGCTGTTAAACACAGTAGCGTGCTCTCAGTGCAAAAAAGTGAAGGAGTATATTTTCACTCAATCATTTCTCTACTTCTGTGTCACCTATTTTGGAATGGGCACATATGCAAATTGCTTGAATCTCTTTCATTTGGTTGACCATTTTCTAAATACCTTGGCATATTTTTGAATACTGCTAGCATCACATTTGTTTGTGGAAACATCTCCATTAGTTCTTTCTGAAGTCTGTCCCTGTTTTTTTTTTATGGCTATACTTTCAAGGCAAGTTGGACTTGTCCCCTGGATATTGCTGGTTCTTGATCATACACTAATTCCAGAAAGGCTGAATCAGTGGCAATTATTTTGGTCTAATGACTCTGCATTCTTTCCATCTTTCAACAATTCCTGCATCATTCAGTTTGGTCTGCTTTTGTTTTGTCCCATAATCCTTCCACTTTTCAGGTCTAAGAATGAATCTGCTTTTAGTTATTTCCCTCTTATACATGCCCTTTTGGATTTTTAATTCCAGCTCTTTGTATTTTCATTACCGTACATTTTTTTTTCTCAAGGTGTTATTTGAAATTTTATTTTCAGCCTTTTTACTTCATTATCTCTTTGATTTGTTTCAGCTACTCTGTGGTCAATAACATGTTTCAGACTTTTTTCTTATGTCTATGTTAATCGTTCCTGTCTTTTGAAGTGAATATTTGATTTTTTTATATATGATATGCTTGATAACATTTGGTCTTTTGTCATTAATGTTAATGAGTCAAAAATGTTCATGCAATTATCTCTATACTTAAGGTATTTATATTCAATATTGTAGTTTGAATCTTATGTATTCATCTGAATTTTTGTCAGTTTCAACTTAACCTTGCACATGAGTAATTGAGAGTGTATTCTTTTGTGTAAACTCTTTTCCGCTTCTGTCTGATGACATTGACCTCCATCATCTCTTTCACAGAAGAAATTAATTTAATTACTATGCATCCCATCTAGTGAGGACTATAGTTACCTTCCTGAAGAAAGGTATTTCCAATGAATATATGATTGGATACTGCAAATTTCTATGATATAATCTCACATTGTTTATATCATGAAGGCTATATTTTCCAACTGCACCTGTTACAATCAGGCAGGTGGTGTATAATATAAACAGCATTGCTATTGTAGCGTTTCTGAATCAACTATGTCTCAGAGAAACCCTTGGTACATCCTAACAAAATATAGTCCTGCCTTTTACCATTACCATAATCATTATGTTTGAGTCCATTTTGGCAGTCATTGTGTCAATTCATATCACTGAGGGTTTTCTTTTTTGCTGCCCCTGTACTTTCACATGAGGTCTTCTCTAGATACTGCTAACTGCCCCTCCTGTGAACATGGAGGGTATTAGAGTTGTAGTCTTGCTATCCTCCCTTCTAAGTCTCTGTTTTTTCCAAGCTAGATAATGCTAATTATTCTCGCAATCTTTGGTATATTAAATATTGGTTACCAACAGTATAACTCAAAAGAATGATTTTATTTTATCCATTATCCAGCTCAACTGTACATTAGTCTTAAAAGTTACATCTTTGTTTATTTTATTTTTTTCAATTTTAAAAGAGAAATTCCTTGCAGGACATTTTTTCAATCAGTTTGATTTCTTGATTACGACTTCCATGGGTTTTGAGTGTAGCAGTAGCATGAAATCGATGACAGTTTCAGTTTTCCTCTCCATTTGCCACCATGCTGCTTATGGGACCAGTTGTGAGGATGCTGTTATCTTCATGTTGAGTGTAATCTCTTCTGAAGCATTAGTCTTTGCTCTGCATAAACAGTCCTCCTTAAGTCCTCTTTGTTTTCAGAAAATAGTGTTATGCCTTCAAGAATCATTGGTTGCTAATGAATATTCCTCTAATTCTGGTTCTCCAATTATTGTTTTCAGGGTATAGATTGAATATCTATAGTGAATTAATATAGACTAGATATATTTTATGATTTTAAACCACACAGTGTTTTTATTTATGTCTGAAAAAATATATCTACAGGTTCAACTTGAACCTGTGTTATGGAATTCTTGCTCTTCAAAATATTATCCAAAATTTACTATATTCCATACATTCAAATGCATATAAATATTAGAGGTAAATCACTTTACCTTATCTTTTGATGTTTATCAACATATGTAATACTGAACATTGCTCTGTTTTCTGAAATCATCACGTTTATTGCTAAAAAGTTGTAAATTGCCTGGAAGAGATGATATTTGGGCACAGGGATTCAGTTCCCCTTCAAAAAAATAGACATGAGTTGTTCAACACTGGTTTGATTGATTCTGCAGCAATGCACTTGTCAATTTTCCAGCCAGCGGGGTAGATTTTGCTACGTTTGTTACAGCACCCTACATTTCCTACAAGAATCAGGAAAAGAACAACAAAGAACCTCTTTCCCCTAATAGGCTGGCATTAGGAAATTAAAATAAAGCCCAAATTTCTTGAGTTATAAATACCTAAAGTATTTTATGAGAAAGGCCATATCTGTAAACCACACCAAACTGTAGAATTTCTCAGAGATGAGAGAAAAGTTGTTTATCTCTAAATTGAATACAGATCTCTTTACTCCTGGAGATCACTTCTATTACAGATATTGTCATTGAAAAAGGACTTTAATTCAGGCATTTCTAATTACAGTATGGGTTAATTTTATTAATTAAGAAGCACCCAGAAGACCTTAACATTTCTGACTATTAAATAAGTGTAAGTGGTCTAACCAAATTGTTAATGATTGCCTGCCATTGCAAAGAAGAAATTATTCAATAAATATCCCCTTGCTTCTGGAACCCTAGGACAAAGACTTGATTTCCATGACAGCAATAATTTATTACAATTACATTTGATACTTCTTAAACGATAGCATTATATTGAATCTGTGATATAATGGGATTTGTCCTTCACATCTCCAAGCATAGACATAAAGAGTCTGCTTGCTGTTAGTTATTTAATAAACAATAATAAAATGAATGTGTTTCCTTATTTGTAAATGCAAGACAGGTTCATTTGTAGTACTGATGAAGAGATCTGGATTTTTTTTTCTTATAAGGCATTCTGTTATAGCAAACAAATATCAACTCTTCTAAAAATAGTATGTGAAGGTTTTGAATGTGGTTATTTTTCTTTTTTAAATGTAGGCATAGGTCTAGACACATTGGAACAATTAGAACATTTAAGATTCATTATAGCTGTTTATTCCAACTCTGCCTGAGCACTTAATGAACCCTTATTTTTATGTAGAAGAGTGTTATTTCCCATCTTTATCTCTCCTCTCTCACCCCTGGAAATTTCCTATTCATTGTTTAATTCAGTGTTTCTCATTCAGTGTTTAATAAGAGCACAGTGCAAAACACTGGGGAGAAAAATACTAATAAAATTTAGTGTAAAACTTAGTGCCTTATCTCAAAGAGTTTAGAACTTTTTAGAATAAGATAGAATTGAACACAGATAATGGCAATGTATATACCTCAGGATAATACTTCTAACTAGAGTCTAAAACTCCAAAACTAGCTTCACGTTAACAAAATAGTTACATTCAAGGAGTAATCGCTGCATATATGACCGGCCATAATGTCTCAAAGGCATATGGCTAAAAGTTATATATTTTATATAAAAGCAAGGCATTGAGTTAAAATATACAAAGTTAATTATTGAAAGGTAGAGTCTAAACCCAGATGTAGTAAGAAATAGACTAGTAGAAAATTGAAGGCTGATGGGAAAGTTGTGAGTTTTACAAGAAAAAGAATATGGTTTATGATATAAACTGCTAATTGCAGAGGAACCACCAAGGAACCTGTAAAAGTGATGGGTACTATCTGCAAAAAAAAAAAAAATACTGGAGATTAAGAAAAAGGAAAGGGAGTTAAGAAAGAAAATATTTCTCAATGATGACCAGAACACTAATACATCCATGAGGAGAGTATTGTTTTCCCACAAAAACCAGAACTCATGCTAGAATGCCAACCTTCCACTGGCACAGAGCAGCACACTAACAGAAAGGACCTCAGGGCTGCCCAAAGCCCCCCTACATGACTCCCTCCCCAAGAAGGCAATACAAGGACAGCACTGAAGATCTAGTGCAGGGAGAAATTGTGGTCTGTCCAGACAAGAGGGAGGGAGGGAGGGAGGGAGAGAGAGAGAGAGAGAGAGAGAGAGAGAGAGAGAGAGAGAGAGAGAGAGAGAGAGACCTCAGCATGGCTCCACCAAAACCCAGGAACAGCATTCCTATTCAAGCAGCCAGTACACAGAGAGGACCTTAATGCCAGCCCCACCATGAGACATGATTTCCCTCACTAACCTACAGTGCTCCAGGAGATAGCACTGGAGACACTGTGCAGGAAGTATGCCCAGTCTGCCAAGGCACAGCAGGTGAAATGCACAGGAATTGTACGAAGTCAGCAAGAGGAGCAAAGTAACGAAGTCCCTGAGGAATTCTGAAAATAGACTTCTGACTCAGGGAACTTGTGTTCTTGGGTACAGTGTGTTCGGATGTTTTTTCTCAATCTTCTATTGTTCTTGTATAGAAACCTTTCCCTTATATACATATGCATATTTATGAAATTGTTTCTCTAGTCTATTTAGACAAGAGGTGTGTATACCAATGACTAAGTAGAAAATGTTTGAGAAATGCTGATGGCAATTGATGCAATTGATGAATGGAATGGTATGAGAGTTGTAAGAACCTCCAATAAAATGGAGAAAAAAAGAAAACTTCTCATTAAGGAAGTGTGGAGCTATTAAAATCCATTAAATATTTGTTTTCCTTCAGAAGCAAAGCTTATTCACTGTTTAACCATACTCTCATATATCTATATTACAAAACTCACAGTATACAAAATGCCTTGTACACAGTGATTGCAGAAACTCAATGTTGCCATATCTTTCTCTTTTTCCAGTTCTTATTAAATCATTAATATTTTTGAGGTTAATAGTCTCTAGTTCTGTTCTCTAATCAAAATGAATAGAGCATTTTTAGAATCATTTTATTGAGGGTTCTTATATCTCTTATCAAAACCTATATATCTATTGCTCATGTCAAGCACCTTTGCACATATGTTGCAGTTTTCAAAGCATTTTCTTTCTACTTGAGTCCTTGGTATCAGTTAATTTATCCCCTCTCCCAGTGGATAGAGAATATACCTAAAATAATGATGGAGAGACAGATGTGAGACGAGCACCTCACATTATATAAGTATAAAAACAAATTACTAAAGCAGTTAAAATTCAATTCAGTAAGTTTCTTTCTCACCCCTTGAGCCCCACCAGTCCTTATAATTTCTAATGCCTTACATGGACTGTGACCTTCAATATGAATTATAATTTAATAAACAGAAAACAAAATCTTCACAAGTGAAATAATAACAACATGATCATAGAAGATCAAAATTGTGAAGGATTTTTTTTAACTTAAATGCACAACCATGGAAACATCAATCAAAATATCAAATCGTGTTTGTCTCTAATTTGGAAAAAAATAGATAAATATACAGAGAAATAATAAAGGAATTTTCAGAAAGGGAACTAACCAATAGATCCCCTGAAATTAACATACATGACACCGCTACCTAAATGTCAATTCAGATATAGAAAAATCTAACATAAAATATTCCAACAAAGGGAAAAAAGGGGAAATAGATTTCAAATTGTACCAAGAAATTGCAAAATGCAAAGAAAAATTGTGTAGCTACAAAACTTCCTACTTGAGAGGAACTAACGTAATGTTGTCCTCCCCCTAAGAGATACATCTGTTGCTTGGTTTAAAATCAGTAAAGGGTTGATCCTCTCACCATACTTATGTATTATTTATACTATGGATCAGAATAATCAGAGAAACTGCACTATAAGCAGATAATGTAATTGCCATTTGCAGGTAACACAGCCTTCCTTACTGGAAGTGAGAAAGATTTAAAACACTTCCCGATGAAGATCAAGAATTGTGGTCATCAGAATGAAAACAAAAAGCCCCACCATTGGATCAATAGGTAGCATCATGATACATGTACAGAAGTTTGAATTTATCAAGGATTTTATCTTGCTTGGATCCACGGTCAACATTCATAGAAGCAGACGTCAAGAAGAGATCAGATGACATATTACATTAGGTAAATAATTTGAACAACATCTCTTTAAAGGATTGAAAAGCAAGGATGCTGTTTGAGGAGTGAGGTGTGCCTGACCCAAATTGGGGTATTTTCTTTTCTTTTTTTAATAAACCAGGGTATTTTCAATCACCTCATATGCACACAAAAGTTGAACATTACATGAAACAGACTTAAGAAAAATCTATGCATTTGAATTATTGGTCTGATGAAGACTGGTCAAAAGAACAAACAAATCTTTGTTGGAAGAAGTATACCCAGAATGCTCTTTAAATCAGAATATCGTGACTTTGCCTCATGTACTTTGAACATGTTAGGACATCATGTTTGATGAGTAGAATGGCAGAAAATGAAGAGGACTATCCTTGGAAAGATGCATTGAGAAGTTGGTGGCAACAATGGACTCAAAGTAACCAGAATTAAGATCTCTCAGGACAAGGCGATGTTTCATTCTATTGCACATAGACTCTGAGTCCAAAATGTCTTGACAGCACCTAACAATAAGGAGGAGGACAAGATATTGTTTCACGTGCTTTGGATCTGTTAGCAGGAAGGATCCGTGCGTGACAAAGGACATCATAATTGTAAAAAGAGAGTCAGTGATGGTAAGAAGATCATCAATGAGATGAAGTGACGCACGGGCTGCAACAATTGACTTACGCATAGCTATGATTGTAAGATTGCTGGCAGTTTTTTGGTGTGTGTGTGTGTGTGTGTGTTTCTGTTGATGCTATAAGTAGAGATAGATTTGATTGCACTTAAAAACAGTATCAAAAATTTCTATTTAAAGTTTATTAACACTTATCTAAAGGTCAATAAATGTCAGGTGTTTAAAAATCACTGCATATATTTACGTATCTAATCCTTGTCACAAAATGAAGAAAGTACATTTATTCTTTTTTACAGATAATGAAATCTTGCCAAAGAGGAAAAGACTATAAAATGTTAGAAGGTGGATTTGTTAGGGCTCGTAGATGTCTGGGTTTTTTTATTTGATCCTACATGCTGATGTATGATTGCCTGTCAATCCTGGGACTCTTCCAAACAATCCTCACCTACTAAACTAGAATTGGTTTAAATCAGCAAACCTGGAAATGCTGTAAACATTTGACACACAGGTGGCATCTTTAATTTCTCAACCTCTGCAGCAAAACAAACCAAGAGAAACCTCCAGCCTCACAACTGATCTATGGACATGGAAGTTATTTGTATAGACTTGAAAAATTTTCCCACTTCAACTATTGTATGAGCCATTATCTTGATATAAAATCTTTCTCTGTATATACATATGCATACACATATACACATACATATACATATATCATTGGTTTTGCTTATCAAGAAAATTTAACATAAATTTAACATAAAGCATTTAGTACCAAAAAACATTAAAGACTGCTTTAAAGACACTGATAATTCTGATGCCACTTTTTTTTATTACTTCGCCTTTATTAGTAAAGAGGGAACAACTAATACATGGCTTGCTGTAGCTGTGGATTCATAGGGAAAACCGTTAATATGCAAAATATTACCCCCAATAGATGAACTCTAGAAATAAGACTCTAAGTGATAATGTGTTTGATACTTTTCTATAATGTTGTCTGGATGAGGCATATAAAGAAGTTGGTAGCTTGTGCTGGCATAAAATACAAATAAATTCAGAAAAGAAACAGATGAACTCCAGGCTTTGGGGTTGCAACCAAAGTGCTACATGAAAGATCTCAAAATTCCACTTGTGACTTAAAAGTGAGCATCGTTTCCCTCAGTATCAGTTGAAATAGTCTAAAACTTAACCTCACACCTTACCACTGTTTTTCTTGGCAGGTGCTGTCAACTCAGCTCCCACTGATACGGACACCATGTACCTCAGAAGAAAACACGTGCCAGGTTGATACTCTGAGCCCACAGTTGCAGCAACTGTGCCAAATCATCTTGTGAAGGTCTCCCACTTTTTCACTGTCCCCCCACTTTACTGAGCACGACCCTGATATCGACTTATAACATGTACCAAATACCTGAGTCAGACTCTTGCTGCAAAGGAGAATTCTGACTGTATTTCTTCCAAAGTTGATCTGTTGGTTCTTTGGCTGTCCAGGCTACATTCAAAATTCTTTGACCATTTTGGGATTAGACTCCAGTGAGCCATGACAGCATCTCAGCCATTTCACCCCTCTTGGATCCTGTGATTCCTGCAACTCCTTAAAACACCTCCCTTGTGGACTTTGCATGGCCGATCAAGGTTTGTGAGTCTAGGTGAAGATTTATAGGTCAAGTGAACAGCAATCTAATTTGAATCACCACAAAAGAGACATTATTCCTCAAACAGCTCCCAGAATTGCCTCTGCTAGAAGACTTATAACCCTTGAATGAATGGGAAGCTACATTCATTTGAGGAAGAACCCCACAGCACTTAACAATGTCTATTCTGTTCATCTTTCTTCCAATCTTCTGGAAAGCAATGTAGTTGGTTGGCTATAAGAGTGGCCACTCACTGGGGAAAATAAAATCATTTGACTTTTTGTATTTTACTGCACACTGACTCTGAATTGACACTAATGCCACGAAACCCAAAATATTTAAAGGCCCAAGTGTCAGAGTGGAGGCATTGGGAGGTCAAGTTATTAATGAAGACTAAACTCAGGTTCATTTTACAGAGGGTCAAATGAGTTCTTGTAATGATTTCTCCCGTTCTAAAATTCATGATTAGAAAAATCATATTCAGCAACCGGGAAGATCTTCCTATTAGAGCACGGACATTGGTGATAAGGGATTGTATGATAAGAAGAGTCAAGTAGAAATCGTCAGATGAGTTTCTACTGAGGAAAAGGGCAAGCCAAAAGCAGTAATGGATTCCTGGAGGGATTGCAGGGTTTGTGATAGTAATGTGGCTTTTAATTGGTTGCTAACCAGAAGGTCAGGGATTTCAAACCAGGAAAAAGACGGGGCTTTCTTCAGTCCCATAAACTAACAGGAGCAGTTCAACCTTGTCCTATGGGGTATCTGAGTTGCTGTTGACTTGATGGCAGTGAGTTTTGAGAGATGAATTGCAGAGATTTGAGTTATTATCAGAAACTTGAAGAACCCCTGGTGGCTATTTCCAATACACCCCAATAGCAGGTGAAAGATGAAACTTTCTACTCCCTCAGAGAGTTGCAGTCTTGGAAACACAGGGGTGGGTCTATCCTGTCCTACAGGGTCCATAGGAGTCCAGATCAACTCAGCGGAAGTAAAGGGACTTGGTCTGTGCAAAAATCAGATATATCTGGAAGGATTACAAGGGATTATTATAAACATAACAAATTTCAGTTACTTTTCCACAATGGTTTCATTGGTTGAGCAAATTAATGAAATTCTTAGTACCTATTATGAAGTACATCCAGGGTGATCCTTAGAGGCAAGGATGGCAAGACTTCCTCTTACAAACTTTATACATATTGTTGTGAGAGACCAATTCAGTGAGAAAGACTGCATGCATGGTAACGTGCAGAGTCAAAAAAAAGAAAAATAACCTCAAAGAGATGCACTGACCAGGTAGCCACCACAATGGTCATAGACAAAGAGCATTTTAAGGATGACACAGGACCATGGATTATTTTCTTCTGCTGTGCATAGGGTCACTGTGGGTTGAGGTAGACTCATGGCACCTAATAATAGCATAATATTTTCAGTGACTGATTCCTCATAATGATATATTTGAGTCCTACTTTCTAGTCTATGTTAGTCTAGAAGCTCTGAGAGCATTTGCCACACCAGTGACACAGACTGTAGCAAGCATGTATAGTACAAAAATATGGCAGAGGAGTTACCCCCCAAAGCCTGGAATTTTTTTCAAAGCTATATATTTAAATATTCTTACAAAACAACCTTTTCATTTTCAAAGTCTTCTCCATTATACATAATACATTTGACAAATTGGCAATTTAATTCATAGAAACATTTTTTTTCAAACTAATCTGTTTGGATGGCTGGCAGCAACTCCCATTTTTTTCTTCACCCCTCCTATGTCCTCAAATTACTGTTCTTTCATGGCATTCTTCATTTACAGAAGCTAAAAGAAGTCAGATACAGTGAGGTCAATTGAATAAGGTGCATGAGGAAATAGAGGCATACAGTTTTCTTGCAAAAATCTGGTGCACAGAGATGGTAGCGTGAAAAGGTGCATTGTTTGGGTGGCAAAACCCATCCCACATCCGCCACTGATGAGATTTTTTTCATCATACACTGTTAGGCAATCTTTTCCAAAACTTCTAAACAACAGTCTGACCTGGTGGACTGAATTCCAAATACACTATGAGTCAACATTTTCATCCATTCAAGAAGATGACATTAAGAACATAGCTTGTCTTAATTGACATTTCATTTTTTTCGAAACGAGAAAACAACTTGAGAACTTGAATTCTTTCCATAGTGCTGTACTTGTAAGCTGTGTTCCACATCACAAGTTTCTGCAGTATTATCCCTAAGCAGGAAAAAATAAATTCAGAGCCTCAGACTTTTCTCTTATATCGACTATCACAAAAGAAAAAAATGAAATTTAATCAAAACTGCTTTTACAAAAAGTCACTGTGACCAGAGAGAACCTTCCCAGGTGATGCTACTGAGTGCACTAACTCAGAGTGAGTTACTCAATGCTTGCCTTGTGGGAAAAATGCAAACAAGGAGAGCTCCAATCAGTGGAGACTTTTTCCAGTGTTTCGGGGATAGATCCTCATTTATATATACATAAGTACAGCGAGAGAAAGAGGGAGAGAGAGAGCTATTTATATCAAGGAAGTTGCTCACACAATTGTGTAGGTGAGCAAATTCCATGCCCATGGATAAAAGGTCAGATGTATCCAAGTATATGGTTAAAATGTCAAACTAGAGTTTTCTCCTGCCTCATGCAGATGTGAGGCTGAAGAACTCAAAACAGACTATAAGAGGGCAGGTTTCTGACTGCAAAGGGAATGACTCCAAATTGGTTGCTAAGATTGAATGTGGCTAATTCATCCTCAGACCAGCGGCCCATAAAGACTTTGGGGTCAAGACTAAAAGACCAGAGATTAGCTGATGAGCAAGATTGAGGATACAGACCAAGCAAAAAGAATGCAGAATTTTCCTTAGTGTCGACTTATATTGAAAGCAGACCACACATTCTGAGGCATTCTCATCATGGGAGGATTACTTGATTTTAACAGATAAACCACAGAGAATCTTGGCCTAGCCATGTTGACACAAACATTTAATTATCACACCTATGGACAAAACTTTACTTTGATCTGAGGCGGGTTGCCAGAGTCTGAATAGACTCACAAGCATCTGATTGGCTGGTTTACATTTATTTGTTAACAGATCGTTGGGTATCAGATATATAATTAATTGTTTACATGTATAATCTCCTCGAAAATTTAACTGCAGCTAATTATCATGTAATATTTATTATTATTCTTAGATAAGAGCAAAAAGTAAGACAAAATTTCCTCAATAGTCCTTCACTACTCACTTATGATGCCATTGTTCAATCTCTGGCCAACATCCAGAATTCCTAACATGTTTGGTACTCTACAGTCTTTACTGATAAGTATCAATAACCAAGCTTTTGATCAGGGGAAAATTCTTTTTTGAAAATAGAAAAACATTTTTATACACAAGGAAACATTTTTCTAATTATTAAATGTCAAAGCAAATTAAACCTTGACCTCAACAACCATCATCTCCTGTAGGCCAGTTTAATATATCACTTGTAATAATTTTGACTATTTCAATGTGCACCTTTAAATTGGGTTTGGTATTGGTGAATCAAAAGTGAAACAAAATGTTTAATGAATTTGATTACCTTGGTTTCCATTTCAGCATTCCACTATTATCTAACTCAGTGTTGGAATGCTGCATATGAAAACATTTCTTAAAATTTTGCAACTAAATTAAGTTTAGTGTTTTAAAGTATAAGTTGTTCCCTTAGTAAAGTAAAATGCGGTCGACCATCCTTCTTTGAAACTGATAAACAAGTAATAGCACATGTACCAAATTGAGAGATTATTTTTAGGTGAGTCATCATCGGCCCACTTGAAAACATCTGCCAAGTTTTAAAAAAAAGTATGTTAAGCACCTCATAAAATTCTCCAAATATATATTATATGGCATCAAAGATTTTTCTTTTTTTATTTGTTATTGTTATTGTCATTTGTTATTGAACAGTTTTTAATATGCACATTTGTTTTCTTTATATGATTATTTTACTATCAGATAAAGTACTTATTTACTTCAAAATTATGTTTTATTTGAGGAAATGATAGAAAAAATATTTTCAAATTTCTTATTCTTGAATTAATAGTATTGTGATTTAAATAATATTAATTGTTGATATTCTAACTAGTTGCCTGAAGTAGTTATCATTTAAATGCAAGTATCAATTTTACTTTAGAACACAGTGAATCTTGAAAGTGTTTAGATAGATTCTCCAAGGTGTGATTATGTGACAAGAGAAAGTATAATTCTAATATGGATCTCTTTGCTAAATTACATGGTTTAAGAAAAAAATGACTGCATGACAAAACCTGTATGACAGTGGTAAGTATGTTGGAAAGAATGTTTGAATGGAGGAACAGTAGAAGGAACAATTCCAATATATTAATTTGCTGTTTAATTAGCTGCCTCCCATATAAACGGTGCAAACTTTGAACCACTCCAAAAGAAATGATCCTTTTTGTCCTTTTAGGCCATGATTGCACATGGTTCTGCTCCAGCAGTCCTGGTGACAGACAAGAGGGCTCAGACTCTGGTTCTGTACCTGAACAGAGAGGAGAGTTTTAATTGAGTTGTAATAAATGTCCTTCTCTTTCTTCTAATTTGAGGAGTGCTCTTGATGCTGTGGAATAATCTAGCTTCTTGGAGGGAGAAAAATTACATTATGTGTTCCCAGGAAGACTTACAGACTCTGAAATGCTAAACAGGGTCACTGTGAATTGTAATGGATCTAATCAGAGTGGGTTTATCATTTGGCCCCTCTATAATTATTGTCAGTTACTATCTACACATACATTTTTTCCTTGCTAACTTTTATAAAAAACTATTTTACCCTTGACTATTTTCCTCTTTAACTTTTTTGAAAGACTATTCTAATTAGAAAAATATAATGAAATGAGAGATTTAATTCCTTATTTCTCACGTAGGTTAGATGTCAGCTTATCAAAGGGTCAGTTTGTACCGCTCTGGGGAAAGCTTGGAGGGCACGATTTCTCCTGTCCTACTCTAAGGAAATGGGCAGTAGTGAACTCTCTCAAGCTTGAAAAGAATTACATCTATTAAAAATATCTAAGGTTTATATAATTCATTGCATACTTCCCATCCTTAAAGTGTTTTGCAAACATAAACTAATTAATTAAGTGAAAGCAATTTGTAGATTAACTGCTTGTCATTGGCAAGGAATACTTGTCCTTGTTTGTTTATTTTCTTACTAGGCTTGTGGTCTACTTTCAATTTTAATAGCATCATCCAAGACACCAAGGCGACAGGGATGGGAATGTCTCATGGTAAAGTCAGCCACACAGTATGTGATAAAATGACATCAATCACTCACAAACAATGAATGCGTTTGATTTTAGTAAAGGGGAAAGCTTTAGCTGCGGAAATTAGTGTGTCCTTTAAAAAAGAAAAATAAACAAAAGCAATTTTATCTCTATTAAATTTTACTCTTTCATGAGAAAACAATGAATTTGAATTGTATAGATTATCTGTTTTATTATGTTGAGAAGAAATGTACCTCTCTTTAAAAAGTGCTAGCTAAAAAGATCAATATGACATACAAAATGTTTCTGAGAGAAATGTCATATGCATATGTAAAACTTTTGAGAGCTTAAATATCTTCTTGGGCAAAAAACATCACAACTCCAAAAATGAGTTTAACTTTGTTTAACAAAATTTCACCATTAAAATGTGCATATTGCTATCCAACCAGAAAGTTATAAGAAAATTGAATAATAATAGTGAAAGTTAAGACTGTGTGCTTTAAAATTTCCCTTTGGAATATCCTTTCAAAAGAGAAAATATTTCACTGATAAAACTCAAAAAGATTTAAAGGCACATTATTATTTTTAAGCATCATGGGAAATTTTGAAGTGATTAAAGTAACCAACCTATTAATTTGCACTGAAAAACAGACTAAAATTTATCAGGGATAAATCACCTCTAATCTTTGGCAATGTTGTATAAACTATACACCTTTTCTAGAAAGCATCTTTAAATCCTTAAGACAAATTTCACAATATTTCCAATAGAACAAATTGTGCTGAAACATAATTATCAAGTTACTAAAATTTGATACTGTAGAACTAGTACTTATGTGTTTATTAATGCATTAAACTGGCAGGCATAATAACTATGATTATTTTCTTCTAATGTAATTTATACAAATACTATGTATTTACGTGTCCACAAAAATTTCAAATGGGTTACAAAAAATCTATAATTTTTATTTGTAAGGAAATCATAGAAATCTTGTGACTTATGGCCTCTGAATTACTCAGGATGACAAATTTGGGTTACAAAAGAAAGACAATATTTTCTCATCCAAGATCATTGACTCCTATGGTCTCAGTGATTCTCCTAGATTTAAAGTCTTTTTTTCTGTGGGTTTGTATTCTAGATAACCAAAGTTATTAGTTTAAGCTCATTCTTTACAGGATATGTATTATTTCTCCTTTTAATTCGAGACATTTCTGAAAATTTAATAGTTTTATTCTTCAGTTCACTTCCTGGGCAAAGGCCAAATATAACATCTTTGAAAAAAAACTGAAAAAAAAAAGAAAAAAAAACTGATTTTGCTTAACAACATGGCAACAATTTCCTTCCATTCTTGTTAATATTCCCCCTTACTTGTGCTGTGCTATAGTTTCTGTCTTCATATGAATAGCAGCAGTGCTAACCAAAGCTCTTTTGAATGCACCAGCATGACGGTGACAGCACCCATAGCACTGTTAAGCTCTGAAGACTTGTAATTGTAAATCAAACTTGTCTGAATATCTTAAACTCAATATGAATCTTAGCATGTGGGACTATTATTACTATGTTTCCTAAGGCTGACATAGAAAACTATGGCAACTTAGGTGCCAACTTTTATACAAAGCAAATGTCTCCCTCATTATCAGGAACTCAGCTAGGGGGAAGAGTCCTAATAAAATGCTAGATTTCAATGAAAATGATGCTTTTTGTTTTCAGACTTCTTCACTCTGTGATGTCAACAGGGATTTTATTAAATTTTAACTATTGGTGTTTATTATTATCCCATTACGAGAGTTTATTTTATTCCTACAGCACCTCAGTCATGAAATTATAATATAAATAAATTATCTCGACACACAAAGGCTGCAGGTGGGGTTTCAATTTGTTTTTCTTGTCTCTCCATGAAATAATAGAGGTATCTAATTTATTTTATCTTTTGCCTACATTCTTTTCCCCCTGTGCACTCAATCTACAAAACGTCTAGAATTAACATGTTTTTTGTTTCAAAAAAGTATGCCTCTTTATCTCAACTCTATGTTTTTAATTATTATTTATTTCATCAAATCATTTTATTGGAGGCTAGTACAAATCTTATCACAATCCACGCATGCATCCATCGTGTCAAGAACTTTCGTACATTTGTATCCCTCATCGGTCTCAAAACACCTACTTTCTGCTTGAGCTCCTGGTATTCACTTTTCATTTCCCCCTTCTTTTCTGCTCCTCCCCCTCCATGAACCCTTGATAATTTATAAATTATTATTATTTTGTCACATCTTATACCATCCAATGTCTCCCTTCTCACCCACTTCTCTGCTGTCCATCCCACAGGGAAGAGGTTATATGTAGATCCCTGCAATCTGTTCTCCTTTTCTACCCCATCCTTCCTCCACCCTCCCATTGTTGTCCTTCTCTCCACCGGTTCTGAGGAGATCTGCCTTGGATTGCCTGTGTTTCCCCTCCTATCTGTACCAGTGTGCATCCTCTGATCCAGCCAGATTTTCGAAAGTGATGAAGAAAGCTGATGGTGCCTGGCTCTCAGGGATATAAAGTCTGGGGCCTTAAAAGCTTGAAGATATGCGAGCAGCCATCCAGCTGGGAAGCAACAAAGCACGCATGAAAGAAGCAGAGCAGCCTGGATGATCACGAGGTGTTGAGGGACTCAGCTATCAGGTATCAAAGAACAAAGAGTCAGGTTATTGTGAATGAGGGGGAGTGCAGTGGGTACCCAAAGACCATCTCTAGGCACATTGTGGGCATTCTCTCACAGAAGGATCTTGGGAAGGGGATGAGCCAGTCAGTGTGCATTGTAGAAATGACGAACCATACAAATTTCCTCTAGTTCTTAAATGCTTCCTCCCCAACTCCCCCACTATCATGATCCCAAATCAACTATGTATCTTTAAGGTAATGAAATATACATGACCGCTTAGGTCAGACTTCTCAAAAGTATTCCGTCTGCTTGAAAAGCAAAAATGTTCAGAAAATCGAGATTACACAATTATTTTAAAATGCCATTTTCAATGTCTATTAATGAAGAGGTATGGGTATATGAACCAAATATGTATAATAGCAATCATGGAGACAACTAGACCAACTAAGACTTTCACAATTCATACTGCCCACTCTGTGTTAAAACAAGCGTTGTGGTGCTGTGGAGAGGCACTGGGCTGTTAACTGTTATGTGGGCAAATCAAATCTGCTATCAGCTCCTGAGGTGCTTATTGACCCCATTTATTCCTGTGAAAATGTGATGTCCCAGAAACCCATGTAGTGTGAAAAGAAGCAGATGACTGCCAATTTCTTTGATATGTATATTATATATACAAACATATCTGTGTGCATATATATACATATACATATATATATATATGTTATAGTGAAGGAAGTGGGTACAAGACTGAAAACTTTTTCCCTGTAGAAATCTATTTTTACATAGGCAACCAAAATGAAGGAAGGAACTAAAATTAAGTGTGTGTTAAGTGTTGGCACATCATATAGTTATACCGCCTGTGCTTCCTGGAGTAGTATTCTTTAGACTCTACCAAAGATGTGATATCCACATTTTGTCAAGATTAAATAAATAGCTAGAAAACATGGATCTAGCAAAGACTGGACCCAGGATGCTCATACACAATGTGAAACTTACCATGTCTTTCCAGAGGTCAGCGCTAACAGCACAAGTTTTAGCACAAGTTTTGCAGTCCGTGGTTTTAGCACAAGTTTTGCAGTCTGTGCTCTCTCTGGGAGTCAGGAAAATCTAAGCTGAATTTAGAGCTCTCAAAAACCTACTGACTACTACGGAAACCATCTTCTAAATAAAAAATATGCTACTTATGTAATCATTTGGTTATTCTCCTTTATTTTATGTGATTAATTATTGATAGATTGGTTTATTTTCTTTAAAAAGTATGTATTTTCATATATGGCATGAATCCCACTTACCGTGAGCTTTTTTTAAAAGCTTAGTGGAATTCTGTTGATGAAAATTATATTGCATATCTTGGTAGCTCTATTCATTAGAGTATTGGTTTGCAATTTTTAATTCTGGTGTTGGCAATTTTTAATTCTGCTCATTTACCTGGTTTCGGTATCAGTGGGTGGTGACTTAATTAAAGGAGTTTGATGGGATAGTATTGATTTGTACAATGTAGAATAGTTTATTTTTAAAATGGTACTGTGTTCTCTAAAGTATGATCATTTGGGGGGGGTGGGAAGGATGATCATTTAAACCATTTGGACTCAGAGTACAAAATTTATTAATTTTGTTATTCTTTTTAAAGAACACAATGTCCAATTGATTTCTTTCTTTAGTGTTAACTTTTTTGTAATTTATTTATTTATTTTCTTCTAGTATCTGATGGTTAATTCTGCTGCATTTGTTCTATTTATCATAGAGGATGAATTAGCATGTTTTCAAGCTTTCTTCCTTATTGATGTGTGCAGATAGTACTATAAATTTTCCTCTGAGTACTGCTTTTGCAATTGTCTTAATATTTTCAGATGTTGCATTTTAGTTCTCATTTGCTCCAGTGATTCTTGAGTAAACGGCTGTTAACTGTCCTTGCATTTTATTTTTTGGATTTGATCAGCCTATGGTTAAATTACAATTTTACACTATTATAATCATAGAGATGCTTGTTCAAAAACTAGCTCAATGTTTTTGAATGTACTGATGCTTGTTTTATGACCTGAAACATGGTCTATTCCAGAATAGCTTTTATATGTACTAAAGAATATTTATTTTCTATTGTGTTTCCTCTGTTCTTGTTTATTTATGTTTGTTTTTATCTTCATAGTGGAACGTTGTCTAATATTCCTTGCTTTGACATATTCAGTTCTGTTACACTTTGAATTCAGTAGGACACTCCATAAAAATTGATATTCTAATAATTTTATGTAGTTTTCTGTTGTGATATGATTACTTTCCATAGAATTTCTTTGAATATATATTTTTTGCTAATGTGGTAATGTTTATATAAATCCCATTAGGGTTTTTCTATTCTGTAAATGCTTTTACTTATCCCTCATATTGCTGGGATATTTTTGCTGAATATGTAATACTTGGTGGCCAATTTTTCTTTGAGTATTTTGAATATATCATTCCATTGCCTTCTTGACTCAATTTTTTTAAGAAAAAAATTAACTTCTTTATTGCTGCATACCTTTCAAGGTCATTTCCTTATTGATAATATCAGGACATTTAATTACTATATGTCAAGGTGGTAACTTTTTAGGATCAACTGTCCTTGTCATTCTATGGACTTGCTACATAGTTATTTCATGTTCTCACATATTGTTAGGTAGGTTATCCTTAATAATTCATTGATCATTTTTTCACTAGTTGTTATTTCTTTCTGTTTCTGGAATATTTATCAGGCCTGTGTTGTTGCTTTGGATAATGTCCCATAGTATGGTTAGGCTATTTTCAGTTTTTTGTCATTTATATAACCTGGTGTGTTAGTCCAGATGAATGAGAGGAAAAAATCCATAGAAACTATTACATTTAAGAGAAAGAGCTTTATATACAATAGAAGTGTACATCAAGACAACAGTCCAGTCCAGTCCCGGGTCATGAGTCCTATATTGGCCTGTATGTCCTATATCATTCCATAAGTCTTCCTCAGACTCACGAAGCACATGCAATGACACCAGGAAAATTACAGGCTAGTGAGTGCAGAGTCTTGTGTATCCAGTAGTGATAGAAGCATGTCAATGCTGACAGGGGTCTCCCCATGGCTTCTCAAGCATCTCAGCCCTAGCAGGAGACTCTATGAAGTTTTTCTGGCTTTAGAGGTCTGGTTCCATCAGGGTAAGTTCTTGCGGCTTCTCCTTCACAAGTTGTCTCACAGGGAATCAACCGTGTGTCTTGTCAGTAGAGCATCTGCCAGGGACTGAGAAGTGAATCTCTCACTACCAAAAAAGAAATACCAGATTTCCCAGAATTCTCAGGAGAAAACAATGCCCACACAGAGGTCTCATTGGCTGTCTCCATATTGACAGGATAGATTCCACTCCTAAACTTTTAATCCTCAAATTTACACCACATAGGTGACTGCCACAGACAACGCATTTTCAGTTTTACACTTGCACATAACTCTGTAACCATATGTAATTTACAAACAATAATAAATTCATATCTGTACCTAACAGAAAAAACAAAAATGTGTACACTTCAGCATGTTCCACCCTCATTTAAACATAACATTCTGTAAGTGAACAAAACAAAATATATCCTATGCCTAACAATCACATTTAAGTAATGCCCATCCCTTAATCCTATAATCTGATGAATATATATTCCCCCACCTATGAAAATGTGTAAGTCAACCACTTCACGTCTTTATTCCCAAATTTGGCGTATCCAATTTCTACACTGCCAATTTAAATCAACCCAGTGCTCTGAGGAAACAATCATATTTTTCGACATGAAGAATCTTCATTCAAGTTGGAAACTTGTGAAGTCTGCATCCATAAGCAAAGTCAAATCAGGACAGGCCATCCAGAAAGTCAGCAGCAATATACACCGGTTCACAGGATCAAATAACTTCTGTTTATCTGGCGGGGTTCTGGTCAACGCAATGTGGGCCGTCTCACTTGGCTTCCCCAGGATATCCATTGGTTTGGTTGCCTTCCTTTTAGATCATGGTCCCATCACCAATTCTCATCCAACCTAGCTCTCTTGTGCAGGTCATGAGCTGCAGGCCAAACTACTCTTGTCTTTTCCTTTAGTTCCTTCAAACCGGGTCCTCAGGTGTCAGTGGTCAGGCTCAACTCATCTCTTTGTTGCTGCATTTCTCCCACTTCCTCTCAAAAAAATAGATCCAGCTGGTTACCTAGCAAGAAGTTCAACCTGCCACAGGCTTCCTGTCACATTCAGTCCTAGAGAGGCGCTTTCTTCATGGTTCAAGATTTTCTGGTTTGTGGTACAAACCACTGGTTCAAAATTCTCAAATCCAAAGAGTTCATTTTCCTTCCTTCAATCTTTCAATCTTGCTATTAGTACTTGAAAATACTGGGTGGGGTTAATCTTTCCAGAGATTTCTATCAACTTAATAGTAATTTGCAATATGTAGACTGCATATAACCTACTAGACATTAAGAATACTTTAAACACTTGCTGATGAAAATCAAAAAGTGCACCATTCATTATGGAATACAGTTTCAGGTATAGAAAATAAAAATCCTCAAAGGAAAAAAAAATGGCTTCATTATATGATGAAAAAGGTGAACGTTTTTAAGGGTTACATTTTATTTTGATCTGCAATCAAGGAGCATGGAAGTAGCATTCACATAATTAAATGGCATATTGCATTGGGCAAATCTGCTACTGAACATGCCTTTACAGAGCAAAGACCAAAAATGTCGCTTTGAGGATTAGTATACGCGGTACTCAAACCATTGTATTTTCAATCACCAAACATGCACCTGAAAGATGGATAAGGAATAAGGAATATCACTTCATAGTGAATGCACTGGAACTATGGTGTTGACAAGGAATATTGAAAGTATCAAGGAATGCAAGAACAGACCAATCTGTTTTTGAATAAGTATAGCTAGATTGTTCCTTACCAGAGAAGATGGAAAAATTTGGTCTCAGGAGCATGGCACATATTTATCAGTAGAAAGTAGCCCCTGGAAAGGAATATTCTGCTGGATAAAATAGAGAGTCAGTAAAAAAGAGGGAGGGCCTCAATGAAATGAACTGACACAGGGGGGGTCACAGCGGGCTCAAATCTCACACTGATGGTGGGGATGGGCCAGACTGGACATTGTTTCACTCTGTTTTATACTAGTCCCCACACAAAAATAGCTGGGAACACAGTTGTGCAAACTTTCTTACCATAACAAACATGTTAATGGAGTAAGTGTTCTGACCCGAGTGTTCAAGGTCATAGACTTAAGAGGCAGCAGGGCAATTGAGAAAACAATCTACAAAGATAATGTTCTACATCCTACTGCAGTAAGTAGCTCCTTTGGTCTTGAAGGCTTGTGAGTGATCAGCTACGAGCTTCCCACTATCCAAAGAAAACACGATGCTCCCTACAGGCTGACCTTCGACTTTGTGGTCATAGCTAATGTCTGTATGAATGTGGGCCCCAAGAACTCCCCTTACTATGAAACTGGAAAGCACCACTGGAAGAAGAAAAACAAGCATGTCCTCGCCACGCAATAAAATCTCATTTTGTACCATTTACAAATGCCTAGCAAATATGAGACTCCTCTGTGCCAAAATGAAACCATTTAATTTTGTTTCCTAAGATGCTGTTGGAGGTGAAATTCTTACTTATGGTGATCTAATTTCTGGATTTCATGCAAGTACAAATTGTAAAAATGTGCCTGTCATAATACTTAACATACAACTGTATAGATCATGCAATTGTAAATAACGCTTCTACTTTTAGTGCTTCTGCCTTTTAAATTATATTGGGGAATAAAATTTAATAAGCTAATATGTAAGTTTGCAACAAAGCATGACTTATTTTGTGTGGAATATCGCTCTACAGGGTATTGGTAGGAAATAATAACAGCCCCCACTGCTGCCAAGATAAATTATTTTTCTCACTTTTAATTAAAATCTATACTTAGATTTTCTGGTGTTTGTAATTTTGATTGTTTATAAGAACTACCTGCTTCCATTCTTTTAAAATTATGTTTTCATTGCACTATTAACTTTTCTAGGGCAGAGCATGTCAACTAAATGAAGTGCTTAATTATTTTAAGTAGCCTCAAATTGTCTCCACTTACATAATAACTGTAAATAGTTTATGATGTACGATAAAAACTTCAACGTAACAGAGTTGCTTTAACGTAAGACACGTATCACGTACTTACTCTAGTGCAAAAGAGGAAGTTCCTCCACAAGCTGGTTTGACCCACTGGCTGTGTCAATGGACTCAAGCAGGGGAAAACTTGTGGAGCTGGCACAGGACTCTATCATGTATAAAGTCACCGGACGGCAGAACCAGCGTGATGGCATCTCACAGCAGAAACATTTACTTGCTCAAAGTTTCAGATACATTCGTATTTCAGGTGATGATCTCAAATTGGGTAGCAATCGGTTTTCATAAATGGAGTTAGTGTCATGTAGCTGTTTATGAAAACGTTTGTACACACAGCATGCGTCCATTCACTCACGCTCCCAGAGACTTTAGAATTTGTCTCTCTAAAATCCATGCCAGCTTAAAATGATTGTTAATAAATCACATGGCATGATTGAGATTTCTGAGGATTATCACTGTTGACAGGAGTGCAGGGGGGCTGGTGGGTTACTCCTTGGGTTACTAATAGAACAGCAGGTGTTTAAGTCCACCAACTACTCCTGAAAACTGAGACTTTGGGTTCCTGTAAAGATTTATCAGCCTGAAAATCCATACGAGCACTTCTACTCTGCGCAGAAGGTTCAATCTAAGGAAGATGATAATGGATGGCAGTGAGTTTGCCATCTTTGATCATCCTTCAACAAGAATTTGAATTGCTAACTACTGTTATTTATTCATATTTTTTGTTCTTAATTTTTAAAGTTAGCTTCAGCTAAGCTATAAACTATATCTTAACATAGAACTTGGATGTTATGCAAGAGTAACTAAATCCTTAGTGTTACCTTCTCCAAATCCAGAGTTTTGTTATATTTTGAAATATGATAGATAATACCCTGAGCATCATGAATAAGAGATATCAGTATTGTCTTGGATAATAATAAAGGAGTACTCTGGACAAAATTTATAAGAATTAAAATATAATAATAATTGCAGTAAATACAAGAGCCAGCCCTTTTCTTTTTAACACTTGTTAGCACACAAAGTTAAACACAGTTTGTGAGGTTTTTTTTTTTAACTATCATCTTCATATATTTAGAAGATAGTGAAAATGATCTGCCATTTTGTATTAATAAAAATGTCGATATTTGCTTATACAACAAATTTTTCTTCAAAAATTTACTTGTTAACAAATAGAGAAGTCATATATTTGTTTAACATTAGGAAATGCCTGAATTATTCAGAACAATGTGCCCACACTTACCCAGCTTAGAGTAAAGTCAATCTAGTAATTATGATAGCAAGGTCCTATTAGTGGAGTGCATGTTTGTAATAATGCAAAATCCAAAATATCAAAGATTCAGTGAAAATCTAACTACATATTATCTGGGGATATGACAAAGTAGCAACAATAAAGTACAGATCCAAATAACAGTTGATCTTATGTGCAATTCAATAACTAAAGCAACATGATTGTTGTATTTATTTTTGTGATTTTTATATTGTGTAACATTAGAAAATATTTAAGAGTGTGTAAAATTTTAAAAAAATTTCATGATGCATACAATCATGGAATGATTATAATGTGCAGATAAAATAATATGTAAGCCAGCTTACTTCTCACAAATCAAAAAAATAAAAAGAACCCCACCCCATCCCAGAAAAGATGTAACTACTGACACAACGTATGTATGTATGTATGTATGTATGTATACATTATGATGAGTGCTGTATGAGTCCCCAATAAAATGAATTAAAAAATAATATGTAGTAAGTAATTCTGACTCATGAATTCTTGATAATTTATATATACTTATATATATATTCATCTTACACCATCTGCTGTCTTCCTCCACTCACTTTTAATAGCATCAAAAGCATGCAAAGGCTGAACCATGAATAAAGAAGAGGGCGTGGAGGAGTGATGATTCCCTTGTTCATGGTGTTGGCAAAGAATATTGACCATAACAGAGACTGACAGAGAATGACTAAATCTGTCTTGGAAAAGGGTGTAGTCAAAAATCTTTTTAGCAACAAGGATGACAAGAGTTTTTCCCATGAACTTCAGACATGTTACCAGGAAAGGCATGTACCTGGAGAAAGGCAGCACTTAAAATAGACCCCCAACAAAGAAGAAAATTCTCAACAAGATAGATGGACACTGATTCCATTAATGGGCTCCGACAGAACAAAGATTTTGAGATGGGTGTTGGTCTAAGTGATGTCTCACTCTGTTGTACATATGGTCACTAAAAGTTAGAAGGAACTTGAGGACCCCTATCAGCAATGAATGATGCAAATCTGAGGGTATTTACTCCATTTTATGAAAAAGAACTTAGATGAGTAAATATATCATTCCATGTATAGAACATGAATTTTTTCTTCATTCTCAAGCAAAATGGCAAATTATTTTAGGCCTACCTATAACTGCATTACAGGGAATAAGCAACATTTTTAAAATTTGTTAGAAATAAATTGAGGACACTATGTCTTATTATTATAGACAATACAGTCCAAGTAAATTAGTCCATGTAAATTATATATGAGCATATTCTATCACATTATAACACTGAAACAAAATAAATGCTGTGAGTACAATCTTTCCAGATAGTAATGAACTGAGCTCAAGATTTGCTGTAACTTTTTAGATGGATGAGGGAAAAAATGTTTTTCTGTCTTAAAGACATTTGTTGATGAGATTGATGCTAAATTGAGATAGCTCTCCCTTTGGACATTGGATCTTTTTTTGTAGTCTCATAACATGTTACATTTGGTACAATTAGCCTCTGTTTCCTTCTTATTTCTTTTTCAACATTTTACTGATCAATATGTTTGTTCCCTGACTTTATTGAAAGAGAAATAAGCTTACCTAAGTTATAACTAGTGTTTCAATACATTTATTGAGAAGCTAAAATTTATCATTATTGCATAAAGCGAAAGAGAAATTTGAAAAGATTAATATTAGTTTAGATGTAGAGTAAGCTATTAGAGCATAACTCCGCTTCTAGTTTCACATTTACTACACTTATAACAAGATTGTCAGTGACTATAACCACGTTGATTTATTTCGGAAGAAGTACAATGAGTAGGTGGCTGTAACACATAGTTATTTTATCACAGTTTCAAGCTTTATGTTTGAGTTTAAGGTAGTTGTTCCACATGAAGTTTCTCTTTGTCTGATCTTTGGGAAAAGCATCTCAGCTTCTTAAGCATTATTCTTGATAGAGATCACCACATGATATTTTTCTTTTCCTTATTTATTCTTGATTGTTTCTGTGCTTAGTCTGCTCCTTTACTTCGACAGTCATCAGATCTAATAAAAAGCCTATACTGATATGGCTTATTGACCAAAGAAAACTCTATTCCCAAAAGAAGTTATATACATCTGAATAAAATGTCAAACTCATCTCCCTTGAGTCTATTCTAAGTCAAAGCAACCCTTGTAGGCCAAGCTGAAATAATACAAAGGTTATATCTCTAAAGAAGCAGACAGCCAAGTCGTTCTTTCTTGGGGAAGCTGGTGGACTCAAACTACCAACCTCACAGTTAATTAGACAATTGTTTCTTTGCTGCACAACCAGGGCTTCCCCATCGGCCTAGAAGAGAGATGTGATTCAAGATAAGTTATTAAATGACATCATAATAGATATATGTGCTAAATCATAAAGACCTTGAGAAAACAGTAAAATAATATTTTTGGATTTCTATTTTTAAAATTATATCATTTTAGTTCCTAAGGGTATATGTTAATTTCCATATATCACATAAATTATCTGTATGCATTATTTTGCTTGACTTATATGAAGTTCCCCAACTTAAAAAGACTTTCTAGCCATTTAGTCTAGAAATATGATAAGCGTCTGTCCTTTTGTAGACAGAAGCGCATTAACAATTATCAGAATGACCTAAGGAAAATATAAAACATATATTCTGAAGTAAAGAAGAGTATTTAGAAATTGTTTCAGAAAGCAGGTCTAAAATTGGATGAAGAGTTTCCTAGAAACTTTATAAAGTTAGTAGATAGAAAAAGTGTGATACAAACAATGAAATTGAACTTCAGGAATCTTGTAGAAATAATCCATTATAGTAGATAGTGTTTACACTAATCCATTCTCATTTTTCTGATTATTATTCATTCCAAAATTATATAATGGTATGGCATATTCTGAGGGAAAATCAGGAGCAACCCTCTTAAGGTAAAGCAGAGGATCAGGGCAAGAAATGGAAATGGAATTATTCTACTTCCATGGCCATTATAACTACTCCCCCGGATAAATTTGCCAGAATGTGGATCCCTTAGCTAAGACAGCTGGCTAGTGCCTTAAGCTGCTAATACAAGGTAGAAAGAGGAAGCCTTCTATTCTCAGAGTTATCACTGAGAAAGTCACCAGAGCTATTCCAGCCTGTTCGAGAGTATCACTGAGTTGCAATCAACTCGATGGCAGTACAAATCCACAGAGAGGTACTGCTCGAAAACATGTCTGGGATCTACTTGTGCAAAACCAGTGATTGAAAAACCTCTAGAACACAGTCCTTCTACATCAGTGGAATATGACTCAATTTAACCATAACTGTTACGGTGACTGCACACAATGAGATGCTTTCTAACCCTCGGCCTTGACTTTGTAAGATGCAGATCATTGATCTACGGGGACACATCAATTGTTAAGTGTTTCTCTATCCTAGATTCATAGTATACACATGTAACTTTGTTTTTTTAACGTGCTCTACAAATCCATTATATCCGAGATTAACTTTAGCCAGAGTTGGGATGCAAACAGGTTTAGTCTTTAAGATTGCCTTCAGGAAAAGCCTCTGTAAAATATGAAGCAATAAAGAGATGATGTCCCTATGAACATTCCTCCAGGGCCATGAGTGAACTTTTGTAGAAAATGTGTTGAAAAAAGATTATCCCCTGTAGGTTCATTCATAGAAGAAGTAGTATAGTAATATGGGTAAGAATGGAGTATATGACTGCTCAGCTCAAATCCTGCCATCTCTTTGTGATTATTTATCTCAACTCTTTTTCTAAAATCTAAAACTTAAATTCTAACACACCTTTCGATTGCACACCTATGAAAAGTCTGTGAAAAAGAAGAAACAGATGGTCTAAATTATGCAAACCATCACTTATTTCAGGCTACACTCTTAAGCCATCCAAAGTATGAAATTCTCTCTGCTATTAATACAAGTAGAGTTTTGTAATGCCCTCTCACATTTCAGCACTTTTATCAGCAACTTCTAAACATTTTTCAATGCAAGTTATGTAATTATTTAAATAGACATGGTAAAAGTCACATATTTTTTCTTTGGGGGGGGCATCACTGCCCTCTCGTGGTGAGAGTAGGAGGTCCAGCCCTGCTCCCAGACCGCCGTTGCTGTATTTGAACCTCCAACTCAGTGGGCTGCAGTCCCACGCACAACCACTATACCACTGGGGCTCAGCCTGCTATATTTTCTTTATTATCTTTAAATTAACCTACAATTCACTTCCTCTTACTACCATAGCATGGCAAGGACACTGGTAATTCGGGAAAGCATTCCAGGTGAAATGAATTTGGGGAAAGGTAAAAGAATCCACAGAGCAGATGTGGTGCAGTCACGTTCAAAATTTGTATAACTTTGTTCCAGATAGTTCACTGTAGTAACACAAAAAAACACCATATTGCCTTGACACACAAGCATGCAAATGCCAAAGCCTTATTCATGGGAGACAGGTGTTAAATTATAGGAGTGTGTATTGTTCATATGGCATTTATGTCTTTCAAATTTGTTTGACATTCCAGAAATAATGTGACTGAGACTCATGAATAAAATTGTAATCATTTTCCTTCTGCATTGTATTTTTTAACTAATTTTCACTGTCTCTGGGAAGTTAAGAAGAGGGAAAGTTATCTTTTGTCCTTTCTTAGAAACAAACAAATTATACATAAGAAAATCAATAAACTAGGTGGAGCACATTTTATCTTTGAACACATGATTCTTGGGGTTTCAAGTGACAAGAATCTGTTCAGTTACTTTAAAAATGAAGTGGCTGTGTAACTGGAAATGACCAGATACTAATAAAATCATAAAGAATTCTTGGAAGAGGAAAAAAATATATACCTTTTAAGAAACATTCTATACATTTTAGTGTGCAAATTCATGGCACAACCTATCTGACAAGATATATGAATCTAATCCACTAGACAATTCTAAGAGAGAGAAAGGTTTTTGATACTGACTGGAGAACATACTTTTGCTAATATAAAAGGAAATGTCATCTATTCCTATTTAGTATTTACCTCTCCCAAACATACAAAAATAAATGTTAACATAAATCAATTTATAAATATTTCAAATATTTTCTAACTTTCGAGCCCTTACTGTAAAGTTTGGGATTCACAAAAAACAAAGAGAAGACAGGTTAGGAAAATTTAAATTATAGCTTATAGCTTTGACAGACAATGCATACTTAAACAAAAAAACAACTAAAAAGGAAATGACATCAACTGATTTCAATAAAGTATGCAAATATACAAGAAGTAAGATATGTGCAATTAGTGCAACTCTCAATGGAAAAATATTGCCTATGCTATTGGAAATTAGCATAATTAGTCACCAATATTTGAAGAAGAAAACACCATAAAAAGTTTATAGTGGAATAAGTAATCCAAATGATTAAGTAAAAGACTTGTTTTTTAAGTATAGGTGCTGACTTTAGAATAGAAAAGAAAACAAGCAATGCAGAGATGATTGGTGTCAGATAAAAGACAGTCCTCTAGTTAGCTACCCAACGCAGAACCCACTAGTTGACAGGATCCCTAAGGAATATACAAAGTAATACTTGAAATCCATAGCCATCTGAGAGATGCTTTATCCAGGAGAAGATTAAAGTCTACACTAGGCAATCGCTGTCCAATTAAAAACAAAACAAAGCAAAAATGAACAAAATGAGCAAAAATGCTAGAAGGACTGCATAGAAGTTGGAACCCTAAGAAACTGCTGGTGAGACTGTAAGCACACACACACACACACACACTATGGAAAGTGATATAGCATGACCTTAAATAACTGGAAATAGAAATTGCATAAAACCCAGCAATACATGACATAGACCTTAAGGAAGTAAGAGTCATAACATGAACAGACATGTGCACACTGGTGTTCATTTCAGCACGGTTAATAGTTGCATACAATGGAAACTGCCAAAAGGTCCAGATGTAGAAAACTGGATGACTAAAAGGTGGTACATCTGCCCAGTGGAGTGCTACCTATTGCTAACAAACAATGATGAAACCCATCAGAACCTTATGGAATGAGTGGACCTGTAGAATATTATAAGAGAAGGATGATATTCTGCCACTTCGATAGGTGGAAGAAATGTTCAAGAGAATAAGAAGAACAGAAAAAACTAGTTATCTACAATTAGAATTTCAGAAGAAAAATATAACAGAATTAGACAACATAGTAAAAGACAAAAAATTTGAATCAAATTAGTGTTAGCTGAATTAGTAACCTTGAAGAACTAACTACAATTAACAAGAAAAACAATAATCCAAAAGGGGAAAGGAATGTGAAGAAAATCTAAGAACTACATGGAACACTATCCAGAGAAACAACCTATATCTCACTGGGATTCCAGAGCAGGGGAAAAAACTTCATAGAATATGCCATAAGAAAACATGGACAAAACCATAAAATAGATGAATATAAATGTTTTAAAAACATAGACTAACCTCAATAAAATAAAGCTTCAAAGAAAAACCTTTAGGTATAATTTAGATAACTCTCAAAATTCAAATAAAAGGAGAGAATATTGATAGCAGCTAGAGGAAAAAGAATAGCCACATACCAAAGAAGAATAATATCAATAAGTTTGGTTTTCTCATCAGAAATTATGCAGGTAAGAAGACAATAGAGTGACATATGTAAAATCCCAATAGAAAAAACAAACAAGTATACCAAGGAAAAAGTGCCAACGATATTATACCCAGCAAAACTATTTCTCAAACATAAAGGAGAAATAAGGATGTTTCCAAACAAGGAAAATTAAAGGGATTTGTTTAAAAAAGTGTATTAGAAAAAATATCTAAAGAAGCACTTTGGTTTGAGAATTAGTAACAGCAGACATACCTGAGAGCAGCACTATCCAGAAATCAACACATTCAAACAGTTCTCAAAGCAGCACAGGCACAGAGTAACAAAGAAAAAATAAAACCACAAGAAACTCTATGCAAAATAACAGCAGCAAACTCAAAGATAGCATTCATTTTCCAACAGACAATCCAAATTAATAGACATTACCTCAATAGTGTTCAGTGAACTTCCATGGAAGTGGAGAAGCATTATATCTGATTTGGAAACCTCACTAAGTAAGCTAACTTTACCTTTAACACAGCCATTATAGGTAAAAGGAACTAAAATACTTTTTTGGATTCAAAGCTGAATCACCCTAGGGTGGGAAAAAGCATAAGACAGAAATCCAAAGTTCCTCTACTCTGAAGGAATCGGATTTCAGTTCAAAACTCTAGCTCTTAAGGTTGCCCTAAGGTAGCAACTTAATATGATGATGTATTTGCTATTTTCATATTTTCTTTGCATAAGAGTTATAAATATAAACATCAAGAATTAGTGTTAGAAGAAAGATAAGAAGATGCAATATTTTATTTTACCAAAAGTACACACAACCACGTACCCTTTAAACATTATCTACATGATATGTCACTTCTCTCCAAACATGTTTCCCTTTTGTCACTGAACTGATTCTAACTCAAAGCAGACCCCCTTCCCCCCATCAATACAAGTGAAACTGAGTTCCCCAGGGTCTTCAGGAGCCACTGTCTTTGTGTGTTTACTAGATCACCAGACTTCCAGCGGTGCCTCCTGGTAAAGAAGCACCACCCAATTTGTGTTAGTTGTTGAGCTCTTCAACTTTGAGAACAACTAATTAAATAGTTGACTTTGCTATAATCCTGCCGATGAGAATAGCATTAATTTTAAGTATAAAATGTATTGCTTTTATAGTTTCTTAGAGTATAAAATGTGATTATTGAGCAGTCATTGCCATGAGATAGGAGGATCTGTTATAATTGTTAAAGAGCATCAAGCCGGTTCTGAGTGATGGTGAGTCACAACCCCAGTAGGCCCTGCACCATCCTCACAGTTGTCATGCTTTGACCCATAGCTGCGACCACCGTGTCTTCCCATCTCCACGAGGATGCTTCTATTGGTCGCTGACTCTCCACTTTACCCAACACCATATCTTTCTTCAGGGACTGGTCCCTCCTGAGAGTGCGTCTAAAGTGCGTGCTTCCAAGGCGCATTCTGTCTCTACGTCTGTGACAGACTTAGAAGAAAGTAAATACAGAGTGAAATCTCAACACTGAGAAATGTCCACAGCATTCTGAGGATTGTACTTCTCTGCCCCTCTCTGGCACATTTCTACATACTGATTTTCAATAACATAATAATCTTAATTTTACCTAGTCTGGTGAACATTTGTGGAGGGCCAGGCACTTGGTCCCTTTGTTAGGCCGGGTTCTCAACAGTACACTTAGGAATATATATATATATATATATATATATATATATATATATATACACACACACACACACACACACACACACACACATATATACATACACATACATGAGAGAGAGAGAGAGAGAGAAGGAATATAATTGCTAATTAGTCCACACAGCAGTCCAGAGGGCTCAAGTCAACTCACCTCAATTGAACAGTTAATATACTGGAAGTCCTTCAACCGATGGGGGCTGCGAGGTCTAAAGAAGCAGACAATGGAGTCCTCCTTCAGACAAGGCCGTTAGAGTCTGTGCATCGGCAGTGAACAGCTGGGTGTGTCAGTAGCAGTCATTTGCTTGGAAATTTAGTAATGCAGGCCTGGATTGTGGTAAGGAACTCAAGCAATTCAATTCACTAACTTCATGTTCAAGCAATGAATGCAACAGTGATGTGGAGAAGCAGGCCTCATAGGAGCCTCAAATGCTAGCTAAATGATCCACAGGTTGGCTTTGTCCACAGGTAGTATAGCTCAACAGTTGAGGCAGAGAACTAACTAAGTAACTTGTCCAAGCATCAGAGAGCAAGAGAGTGGGGGGACCTTTCAGAGTCATTTTTCTATTTGCCCTTCAAGTAAATTGCCAACTGATTAATCCCACAATCCTATTGGTTAGGTTGGCACAATAAACCCAGTTATCACAGTATGTGTATTGACTTCCCTATATCTGTCCCTAAGAAAGTCTCTTAGTTCTCACATCTGTAACATTGAATAAATTCTTATTTAATGGCTAACTGTGAAAAGCACACAAAATTTCTGTTTAAAGAAACAAAGATGGATTTCCATATTAGCCTGGAGGTTTAAAAACAGGCTCTCTGAAAACACAAACAGAAGGAAATTCCAACATTGGTGACATTCCATTGAAAAGTCTGCCCCTGAGTATATAAATGAAATCCATGAACCATCTTAGACCTGTCTCTTGGAAGGAAAATGGAGAGGAAAGTAGATAAAGGATAGTGATCAAAGTAGTTTCAGTAGTCACAAATGTACTAGTGTTTTTCTTCTCATGCCAGAATATATCTGTATTTGAATATAATCATTTAAACTCATGTCACTTGAAATGGAGAAAATACAGAAATATATTTAAAAACCTACATACAATAAGATGACATTAATAGTATTGCATCTGCATTTACTGACTGTTCTGGAGATTTTGTTGTTTTATTCATATAGTCTCATATAATATGACTAAAAATATAGAGTGCAATCATCTATGACTGATGGAGACTCTGTGTGCGTTCAAAACAGAACAAGTCCATAGTGTTTTCAAAAGTGACCTTTTAGAAGTGGATCACTTCACTCTTCTTCTGAGGAACTTTTGGGAAGTTTTGGACCATCGATCTTTCCATTAGCAGCCAAAGGTTTAAATCTTTCATCCATCTGTGACTCCTTTTGAAATAATAGGGGATATATAGATTTAGTCAACCAACAAATTATAAATCTGAGAAAAAAAAGAAAAGGAAACATTGTCACTTATACCACTTCTCAAAACGAATTATTTTTTCAAGATCAGAGTTTGTGACAGCCATGTATTTGTGTCCATTTCATGATGGGGAGTGTTGGCTTGGAGTCTACCCTGTCAATCTGGTGATAGTCAAAGAGACCTCTGTGTGGACATAACTTTCTCCTTAGAATTCTGGGAAATCTTGCAATATTTCCCCCATGGGTATGAGACACTTAAAGCTAAGTCCTTGGGAGACATTGCAGCTGAGAAGACACAGGCAGGCTCCCTGTGAGACAGCCCAGAGAAGCCACATGGGCTTACCCTGTTGGAACCAAACCTCTAAAGCTGAAAAAGCCACATGGAGACTCTTGCCAGTGCTGACATGCTTGAGAAACCCTGGAGAGGCCCCTGCCTATGCTGAGATGCTTCTACCACCACTGGATACACTGCATCCACTGGTCTGCGATTTTCATGACATCATTGTATGTTCTTCATGAGTCTGAAGAGGACGTATGAGTTGGTATCAGACATATGGGCTAATATTGGACTTATGGACTTGGACTGGACTGAGTTGGAATGCTTTCTCAATGTCCCATTCCTCTTGTATATAAACCTTTCCCTTATATACATATTTGTATTTATGAATTTTTTTCTCTAGTCCACCCAGACTAACACATATTTTCAGCTAAAACATTAAATTGGCTGATATGTAATGTATAGTTTTTTTTATGAAGAATGTGAATAATTCTTCTAGATATATTCTACAAGAAAAGTAACATGCTCTACAATAAAATGCATCTAAATCAATGTTCATTTCAAAGTTCACAGATTTATTTAAAATTTAAGCTTTAAATTGATTTAAATGTATGCCGTGTTTAAAAATCTTACAGAATGAATATAAACATATTATGCTTCACAAGCATTACTTTTGAATGATGAGAAAAAAAAAGAATATTTCAACCTAATTTACTTTCTAAGAATGTGGAGCAATAGTTTGAAAGTTTAAGTCATCCATGGTCACAGATCTTTATAAAATACTGTTTAACAATACACAGGGTAATTTTGACTGCTTGTATAGTCTAATGAGTTATATATCAGGAATAACTCAACCACATTTACTTAGTGTTATTTGATGAAAAATAATTTTAATATTTAATTATGAGATCAAGGTAAACAATTTTGAACACCACAATATGCCCATAGATAAGAAATAACCTCAAAAATGGAATGTACACTTGGATGAATTCACCTAAATATAGAACTCTATGGAAGCACAGCTTTTCACAGAATAAAAGCCAGATCTTTATCAGAATGGCCAGAAGTCTGCTCTTCTTTGAAGTAGCTGTATGTGTCTTGTGTGCTATTCAATCAATTTCGCCTTACAATGAGCCTCTAGGGCACAGTTGAACTAATAATTTGCTCAGCAACCCCAATTCTGAATGCTAATAATCATTAAGTGTTTTTTGTCTTGCTTTGAATTTTTACAAAGGAAATGTATAATATGATATTTTTTAAGTCTCTGGATTTTTTTTAAACATCATGCTTATCAAAGCATTGCCTATGAATGCTATTGCATGAAATTACATGCATTAATGTGCAATTCAAATTAATTTTATTACAGATAGTTTTTATTTAATTTTGGATCATTGTAAATAGCACAGCATATAAATCCACATTTGACATTTGATGAGCATATGTTATATTTATTTATAAATGTGGAATTTCTTGATCCTTGGAATGTTTTAATATACTTTTAGTCTTTAGTGATGAATTTTTGAAGTATCTTATTTCAGATTCAGTTGTCTAAATTGTTATGAACATTTGATGTTTAGTATTGCATTGTATCAATATGTATTTTAAATTGTTTCTTGCTACATGGTGTACCAATTTGTGGTGAATTTATATGTAACAAAACATTGATATTCTTCACATATATAGTCCATTTACATTGATTCTGAACATCATGCTATTCAACTATCACTCACTTGTTTGAAATATTTTATTTGAAATGCTCATAGACTATATTATAGCTGAAATGAATAATATAAAAAGTTCTAATGTATCTTTAGATTCTCAAGGTATTATCTTACAAAATAATTGTTTTATGTCATAAGTATGATATTGTTACCAAAGTCACAAAAATTAGAGAATAAACAAGACATTGGCAAAATAATAAAAGAGAATTACCTGTGATGATGCAAATGCTATACAACTGAATGACCATGATTTTATTAATTAAAATTAATAATTTTTTACAAAGTAACATTTTTCAATGTTACAAAATTTTACAAATGTTATTTTACAAAATAACATTTTAAATATTTTTGAAAAATAACATTTTTCAAAACTGTTCAAGATTTTGTTCATTTTGGCCTATTTTAGCTATGACTCAATTTCATCAGTCAGTCAAAATTTTAGTGAACGAAAAAGGAATTTTATCATTTCCTTTTATTTTCCATGGAATTGGTAAACTTCCAAGAACATGCAATAAAGAATATTAGTTCAGTTATTTATTAATCAATGTTGTCATACAAAACCTCAAAAATTAGATTTGGTGAATTTTATGTTATAAAATTGCCACTCTTTTTATGATATAAGCATTGATCCCTATTTACCACCATATTTTTTTTGTGAATTTTCAATTAGCTAGAATAGAACCCACATGCTTTAAAAGGTAAAAAATAGATCGTTTAATTTTCTCAAAAGGTTGCAAACATACTATTTTAGTTTCCCAAGGCTTCCATTAAAAATACCACAAAGCTAGTGGTTCAAATAATAGAAATTTATGTTCAGATAGCCCTGGGTGATAAGATAAAAATTTAACACTTCATTACATTTCCATATTCTGAGTGTTTTGAGAAACAAACTATTCCATGCTTTTTTCCTAGCTTCTAGACTCTAGAACAGCCGCTCTCAACCTGTGGGTAGTGACACTTAGGGGGTTCGAATGAACTGTTCACAGTAGTTGCCCAATTCATAACAATAACAAAATAACAGCTATGAAGAAGCAACAAAAATAATTTTATGATTGGGAGTCACCACACATGCGGAACTGTATTGAAGGGTGGCTGCTTTCAGAAGGTTTTGAACCACTGCTCTAGAATCTTGAGGTTGCCAGCAAGCCTTGGCATCCCTTTCCTGTTTTTGCGACATCTGCCATCTGCCTCCATCATCACATGGCACCTCTATTTGACACGTGTCTTATTTGTCCTCCATATTTTAGAAAATGCCTCTCAGATGGGATTAGGGTTAGAAGCTGCTGTTTTATGGGACAGCTGGTGAGTTGGAACTGTGTGTGACCTTGCAGTTCCCAGAGCAAAGCTTATTTCCAAAGGGCTGTTAAAACAAAACATAAGGACACGCACTGCCATTGAGCAGGTGCTGACACATCTGGACCTTAGAGGCCATGTGGAATTGCTCGCCAGCATTTCCAAGGAAAGCAGATTGATGCATCGTTCTCCTCTGGAGTCCTTGGTGGCTCTAACCTTTGACCTTTCCATTAGCTCTGCAGCTCTTAGCCCATATTACCATCAGGTGATTATAAGTGCATAAACATACCTAAAATGATGTCCTTAACATAGCTCTAACAGTTGTCTATTTATTTGTTTCCTTGGTCCTAAGTTTTGCTCTCACAACTTAGTCTAGTGTCACAGCTGACCCTGGAATCACAGTGCTGCTCTATTCTATGCTTATCTGAAGCACTAGCTTCTTTTTTTTAAGAATATGAGCTAAACCCAAGCTCAATCTACATGCAGTAGAAGGAAAGAGATCAACTGTCATTTCCTGCTTCCATTGTATTTAACATCTTTTGCCTTCCACCAATTCTCCTAAAATACAGTTACATGTGAAGAACAGAAATGTTTACTCTAAAATCTTAACAAAAGCAACAAAATGCTCCTACATTCACAAATACTAGGAATATAATGTAGACATTATATTAATGTAGACAAGAAGCCCTCTTGACACCAATTCTTCCATCCCCGTCCATCTCTCTACGTCACACATTCCGTGCCACTCACCTAGGAGACTATTTTAGGTGTCAAACAGAGAAGGTACATCAAAATGTGAGAGGCAATGTCACAGAGATAACTGGCTTCACTAAGTAGGGTCTTTAGAGGACAGGAAATAACCACAACTATCCAATTGGGTTTGACTCATCGGGTCTGACTGTGAAGCAGGCCCTGATGGCCTCTTTCTCTTCCTTCCAACACCCAGTGGGGTTGACTGGCTGGTTTGGCAGAGAGCAGCCCAGCCTGTCCACTGAGCCTGCAGGACAGGAAGAGACATTTTAAAAATCCTTTCTTCATTCCCCTCCATTAGTTAACTGAATGTAAACTGAATGTAGACTGAATCAACACCACTCTGATATCATTTAGTATTCCCTGCTGTCATGGGATGCATGCTATCCAACTGGTGTTTTGATGTGTTCCTGCCTACAGGATCTTTTTTTCCTGATTCACCTGGAAAGCAGCATAAGAAAATCCAATTATCTTGAGTACTTTTGTGTTTTTCTACATCTTGGTTGTTTTGCCAAGGCCACTTAATACACACTGACCTATAATAAGTAATTCTGTAGTCGTAATGTAAAAGCTAAATATAGACCAATTAAGGTGGTTTGGTCATCTCTTTGATTTAAGCATCTCAATGGTACCTTTAGGAAACTTCAAGGAGTATCACATTAGTCTTGCTGTAATTGCTGCCTGCCTCACTTGATCACCAACCTATCCAGTGCAGTGTTTTCGTTTTATTTTTAAAGGCACATAGCTGTCTTTATTTCATGGAATGTTCCTCTCCCTAATTTTGCCCACGCCAATTGTTATTGAATATTTAATAACAGTAGCTTGATTCTAATATATTTCTGCTTTCCTTTGTTAAAGGAATTTTCCTCAGGCAACAAAAGCATCAGCATGTTGGTGACATATTTTGTTTACAGTACGTAAAATAAAATAGTGTTTTGATAAATATTTGGGTAATTTACTTTGGACTGGTATGTCACCAATTTAAGTTTTAAATGGGATATAAAATAGCTAAACTTCAAAACAAATTCATGTGAAGCAGGATTATGCATATTACCAAGATATTCTCTTAAGAGGATGTTTTAGAAGGTTCATTTTCTTACAAGTAGGATTCAGGTGTCTGTATTTAGCCAGAGTGAGAAGGTCTGGACTTAGCACTTTAAATAGCTGACTTAATCATCAATAACAAGTATTCTCAAAGGAAGCAGATGTGTTCTCATGGTTTCTGAAGATACTTGTTAAATAGCAACTGCATAAGTAACATTCTAGTTGTCTGATATCTAATCGTATAGCTTATATGTCAGTGTCTGTATCAAAGATATATGTGGCAGTCATGTGCTTATGTTAATTTCATGGTTGAAATGTAGGGGTGGAGTCTGGCCTGTTAATCTGGAGATAGCCATTGAGTAGCCGATGAGGCCTCTGTGTGGGCATGGCTTTCTCCTGAGACTTCTGAGGAATCTCACGATATTTCCCGTGTGAAGATGAGAAACTATCTTCCCCAGTTGTTGGGAGTTAGTTTGAGAGACGATTATTCATGGGCAAGACAAGCTGGCAGGGTTCAAGTGGCTGGAGGAGCCGGCGGAGAGACCACATGGAGCCCTGATGGAGCCTGACCTCTGAGGCTGAGGCAGCCACATGGAGGCCTCTTCCAGCGATGAGTTGCTTCTGCCACCACGGGATGCTATTGATGGACCCTGAGCCCTAGAAGTGAGGAGCCATGGGGAGACCCCTGTTGGTGCTGGGACTCTGTACCCACTGACCTGTGACTTCGTGAGTCAGAAGGAGATTTTGTGGACTGATTTTGGGCATATGTGTTAATATCGGACTTGTGACTTTGAGCTGGACTGGGCTGGCATGGTTTCTCAGTCCTGTTCCTCTTGAATATAAACCTATTCCTTGTATCCATATGCGTGTCTGTGAATTTTTTTTCCTCTAGTCTATCCGGACTAACACAATATACAATGTAAACAAACCAATTATGCAAATCATTTAAATAATTTCACACCTCCATAGGGAAAATATCATGAGATTTCCCAGAATTCTCAGGAGAAAGCTATGTCCACACAGAGCTTTCATTGGCTATCTCTTGATTGACAGACTAAACTCTACCCCTACACTTTTAATCAAATTGGTACATGACTACCACATGAATATTTATTTTTATGAATAGATTTATATTTTTATCTAAGCTAGCTATATGCATTTGTGTTGCTGACAGAAAACAAATTAAGTAGTGAAATACATTTTGAAATAAAATAATATTTTTATGTTCATAAAACCCTAGCTGTAATTCTCCAGATGTCAATGATTCTATTTATCTTGTAAGAGATGTCTTTTAACATGACTTCTTGTGAGGGTTTTCAAATCATGCTTCTTCCTCCCCTATTACCAATTCCTGAGTCCAATTCATATTTTTAAATTTACCCATTGTGCTTCTTTCTGGTATGTTACTTAAAATTTGTTTGACTTCCCAGATAGTGGTAGGTATTTGAAGGTAAAAAGGTGAATATTTAAAGTGATAAGAGGTCAGAGAAATATGTACTTGATGCTTTGTAATCATTAAGGCAGTGATAATTTATTTTTTCCAAAAAAGCCAGGAAAGTCCTTGATAGAATATCGTATTTGAGCTACACAAATAAAAGGGAATAGAAACTCCCCTATACAAAGAAATGAAAAAATAGGAACAGAAACTGGCCAGAGAGAATAGATGGTAATTGCAAAGAAATGAAGCATTGAAAACATATTTTAAGATCATTTGGGAGTTAGGACTGTATAGAATGCGGAGGTGTGTGGGGTAAAGCAAAAAGAGCCAACATGGAAGGTTGATTTTGAGGAACCTCCTCTCCTTCCTGTCTTGTTCTGGTCTGATAATGAAATCTATTTTTCTCCTAAAATTTTAAATATTTTCTAGCATTCTCAGGTTTTCAAATAAAATAATGTAATTTTTGCTAAATGAATCAGGATGATGAGGGAAGAAGCCAAGAAGACATAAACAACTTTCTAAGACTATATGAAAGCTATTCTGTCAAGTTAGCAATAACTACATGATTTGATAATCCAGATCCTCTCTAACTAGATTTATAGAAGAATTCATCAATCTTAGGACAAATATCAAACATTCAAAGAAGTCAAATCTAAAACTTTATATTGTTGTAAAGTCATATTAGAAATCCATAAAATGAATTAATTCTTTTATATGGGATGGTATAAGCATTAGTCAAGAAGACAAATAGTACAATGCATTAAAAATAAATAAAAGTTACTCTGGAGGAGAGACACATAATGTACATCAATTTCCTCTAAAAGCTTGAATAAAGGGATATAAGGCACATAGGATAAATAGAGCTGGATCCTGAACCATATTAATATTGCATGAGCCTTTTTAGCAAAGATTTGTTAGAGAATTGAAGAGAAGTTTAGAGACAAGAGTAAGAACATGAGAAGTTATTTTATTCAGGGGAAAAATTGATGAAAGTTAAAGAAAACACAAAAAATACTTTGAAGTTCTACAATGAGAATCTTACAGTAAAAGTAATCTATGGTTATTAATTTCTTCTAAGCAGAATACTGCTAATATAGTTAGACAAGTAAGGCATATTCCTACAAAAGCACTGACACCATCATTACACAAAACTCTAAAAATATGAACCTATTTTTTCTTAAACTCTTCTCCAGACATTGTTGTTAAGAAATGTTGAGTCACTTCTGGCTCACAGTGACTCTGTGCACACCAGAACGAAACACTCCCATCCTCTGCTGTCCTCACAATTGTTCTCCTGTTAGAGCCCAGCAATGCAGCCAGTGTATCAATCCATCATTTCCCTGGCCATTTCTTTATGAGAGGGTCTTTTTTCAGGAGCTGGTTTCTAGTTTTCTTGCACATAATATTTCTCTAAGTTGAAGCCAATTTCATGACAGTTATGTTAAGTTGATTTCAGCTTTGATAGAATGACTTCACAACATGTCCTAAGTATATGACACAATGTCTCACATTCTTGCCACGTAAAAGCATTCTGGCTGTACTTCTTCCAAAAGAGATTTTTTTATTCTTTTGGAAATCTATGGGACTTGGTCTACACATGTCTGAAGGTAATGTGGCTGTCTCTTTAATTCTTCCACACAAAATTGTGTGCACTTTGATGTTCACCATGTCGTCTTTGAGAAACTTGAGTTGTATTTCTTTTAAATAGTCTTTGGATTTGGGGAACAGCAACAACAAAACTGTTAAGGGGCAAGATCCGCATTGTGAGTAGATGGGAGAAGATTTCCTAATAGCATCCTCTTGACACCTGCTAAACTTAAAAAAAAAAAAAACAGATGCATTGTGATGAGAGTGGGAAAAATCCCTCTTGCAAGTTTTCAATTTTACTTCTCCTCCCCAATGAAGTGAGGAATTTCATTTCATTAAAATATGTTTCCAATGTCGTTAAAATATGTACAGAATAGTGCTGTGGTTTTCCTGGCCCTGAAGTTCATTGTGGTTGATCACAACCCTACATGCAACAGAAGAAAATTGTTACCACTCCTACAGCATCCTGAAGATTATTCCTATATTTGAGCCTATCGTTGCCACAGAGACATTTGCATCTCATCACGGGTCTCCATCATTCACCACCGATGTACAAGCATGAAGTTGTTTCCAGCGATTGATTTCTACTGACAACACATATAAAGTATATGAGATGTACTTTGTGTAGCTTCTATGGAACAGTATGAATGGACTCCTTCCCAGACATATGTGTTTGTTCTTCTGGTACATAATAATGCATCCAACATTCTGCATGAGCACAGTTATTCAAAAGCCTCTTTCTTCTCTGGCATTGCTAGTTTCCATTGTCTCATTTTCATTCATATGAAGCAATTGAAAATGCCACGGCTTATGTCAGGGGTATCTTGTTTTCAAAGTGACAGCATTGCTTCTACAATGGTTTAAAGAGATGCAACAGAAAAAATACTAAAGGTGTGATAGGGAACAGGGCCACAGAAGATAGGCCACAGAAGATAGAACACGGCCAATGAACACACGGGATGAATTAAAGGGCGGAGGTAGGAAGGGCTCAGTGAGTCCCGCCCTTGCTCTCTTGATCTTGGATCTTGGGACCAGCCAGCTCCCTTGTTCATCACATGCCTCAACTTCCATTCAACCCAACCCATGGGACACCTAATCGTGGATGTGTAGCTGTGAGTTGAGGTTCCTTCAAGTCCTGCTTCACCACACTCCTGAAATATACATCTCTTTAGCTGGAGACTGTTGTACTCTGTCATCTGACTGACTATTGGTGACTAGCTTTGCTGTTTGCTGCCTGGGGCTGGATAGACTGAATTGCTCTACAGAGAACAATTTGGCGGCCCTCAAGACTCCAAGGACTGTCAGTCTACTAGCTGTCTCATGCAAGCAAGTTGCACCAAGCCATTTGTACTGCTTTATAAATTACTTAACTCTTTATTTCTTATCTTCTCTATCCTTCTATCTATATAAATATTTAAAGGGAATTATTAGTGTTCTGGTTCTGTTTCTCTAGAGAACCCTGTCTGACACATACAGGACTTGATTGTATGTAGCCTCACAATTGCGGCTATATTTTAAAGATCCCTAGTTTGCTGAAAGTAAGAAGGACTTGAGAACTTGCTGATGCAGATCCAGGATTGTAGCCTTCGATAGGAATTGCAACTTAATAAAGAGAAAACTAAAATCTTTACAGCTGGACCAAGAGGTAAAGCGATGATAAGTAGAGAAAAGTTTGAAGCTGTTCAGGGGCTTATGGAAGGTCTTTCTCTTTTAAGCCACCCTCCACACTTTACCAAGTATGATGCCCTTTTTACAGCGACTGGTCTCTACTTTTTCCAAGTCACTATGTGCCTGGAATGCAAAAATAGCAAGTCTTCATCTCACATACTTTGGACATGTTGTCAGAAGAGACCAGTCCTTAGATTAATATAGTGGCTGCACCAATGAACTCCAACATGGGAACAATTGTGAGGGCCTTGGAGTGTTTTGCACTGTTGTCTATTGGACCTTTACCAGTGAGAATGTGTTCAGCAGCACTGAGCAGCAACAATTCCGCATAATGTGTTCTGACATAATGTAGACAATGCCATGAGGGGACTTAATCTGAGGTAACCAACTCCTTTAGCAGTCAGTAGCTGTTGTAAAGTGCAGGCCACTCTATGAGTTGAAAATATTTGATGGATATGCTATACTCCTATGAAGATGAGTCTATGGGAGTTTGTTGCTTTTCCTACATGTGGACCTTGCATCTGGTTAGTTGACCTCCTCCCATATTGCTTGTCTATCCAAGGATCCATCAGAAAACTGATGGCCTTGGATGCATTCAACTCTACAAATAGCTGCTGTGATCTCATTTTGTCATCTGGTTTCAGAGTTCATCTGCCGCCATAGTACAGGAGTCAGGAGAAGCCTTCAGCTTTACATTTCATCTATGGTTTGGAACAGAACTGAATTTACCCATGTATGCAAATGTGTGAGTCATCTTTTGATATATATATGTATATATATATTCTCTATATCTATATGTAAGGGTCACTGATTTTGCTTTTCTGAAGAAGTCATTCTATCAAAGCTGAAATCAGGTTGACAGAGTTGTCATGAAATTGGTTTCAACTCAGAGAAATATTATGTGCAATAGAAAGAAACTTTCTTTAGGGCTGAGCCCCGGTGGCGTAAGTGGTTGAATGCAGGACTGTGGCCTGCAGGCTTGGCGGTTCAAGTCCAGCGGCAGCTCTCAGAAGCAGTGCTAGGTAGCTCTCATGACCACCAGAGGGCAGTGATGCAAAGAAAAGCACTCCTTATCCTATTCCATCCTCACAATTATGCTGTTTGAGCTCAAAGTGTCGCCGTTGTGTCAGTATGTCTATACAAGTGTTTCCTTTTTCACTAGCCTTCTATTTTACCAAGGGTGGTGATTTTTCCCCAGGTACTGGTTTATCCTAAAAGCATGTGTAAATAACATGAGAAAAATATCAACATCAAAAACAAACATTTTTTTTTAAATCTCAACATAATTTCTTCTAAAGAACATTCTCCTGTACTTCAATCCAAAAAGATTAATTTGCTCTTTGGCATTACATGATGAATTCAATAATCTCTGCAAACATCAATTATTTTCTATTCTTCTTAGTACATTCTACAGCATACACATGTATATAGGTAATTAAAAACACCTTTCCTTGTGTCAGCAGCACGTTTTCCTGGTCATACCTTTGCTCTTTAACAATTAAAGAAGTATTTTCTACCATATTTATATAATACAATGTGCTATTTATTTTATTGACTAATGCTTCCCTTAACTTTAATTGTGGATACAAGTAAAATACACTCCTCAAGACAAATATTTTCTAAATTTTTCTGTTATTGTTTCCTGATGCAGTAATGAGTTTCTTGTTCTTGTTTCATTTTATACTGAGTTGTATTAAATATTGAGTGCTACAATCTTTTAGTTTCATCAAATTTTTGAAGTCATCTTTGCTTTCAGTATGCAAAATGGTGTCATGTTCATATCACAAGTTACATGTGAGTCTTTTTCCAGTCCTGGTACCATGTTCTTCAGCTGCATCACCATCTCAAAGTACTTTTTAGTATATACATTGAATAAATATGGTAAATGTGTGCTAACTTTAAGTACACTTTTCTTGATTTTACACCATTCAATATTTCTTTGATTCTGGATCATTAGAGAGGTTCCTCATGATCACAAATCAGTGTTTTGAAATCTCCATTCTTCATAATATTGTCCACATATTATTATGATACCCACAGTCAAATGTTTTGACCTGTTTAGTAAGCACACGTAAGCATCATTCAAGTATTCTCTTCTTTCAGCTAAGCATACTCTGATGTCAGCAATGATATCCCCAATACCATAACTTAGTATGAATTCAGCTTGAATTTCTGGAAGCTGTTGCAACCATATTTATGTCATTGAAAAGGATATTTCCAATGAAAAAGTTGTTAACCTTGTAAATTTTTATCATATGATTTCCAGCTTTGTTTCTCTGAACAAGACCATATTTTCCGACTTCTGTACCTTCCCTTTTGTTTCTGTTGTTCACATTGAAATCTTCAGTAACAATCAGTGAGAAGAAATGGTGAGGAGGGCGCATCTGACCTCCTGTAGCTGCACAAGTGGAGTGGAGAATGAAATTGCACACTAGCCCAAGACTGTTTTCTATGAGGAAGCAAACTTCCCACTTCTCTACTTCTTTAGCTTGTTCTAACACCAATCATACCTCATACTTTACTTCTCTGTTGGGTTTGATATTTGGTTCAATGACCATAGAGAACACAGAGACAATTGTCATTATTATGGACGTTTATTAAGGAAGTTAAAAGGTTAAGCATGCAGTGTGTGTGTGTGTGTGTGTGTTCTATAGTACCTCTTCTTAGCTATGCTCAAAAGAATGCCTTTCTTTGGTCTTGCTCCCATCAATCCTAAGACTCCTTATTTTCTGTCTTCTGAGGCAAGTGTTACAAAGTTTTTTCACTGCCAATAAATTCTCAATGTAGGCCACATCCGTCAACCTTTCCTCATGCCCAAGGCACTCAGCTGTACTCACTCCATGGGCCAGGAAACTCACAATACTGTTTCATTGTCTCTGCTTTCACCACTTCACCCAAAGGGATCTGGGAAACTCACTGCTGGTGGCTCTTCTCTCTTGACTGCCAAGGGAGTCTCTCGTCCTATTCTTGAGATCGTTCTTTTTCACTTAGCCTGAAATGACAAAACTGACCAACCCTTTCACACTAGTTATATGTACCCTACATGCTTACTCCCACCAAGTGATTTGATGACCATTACAAAGACAATGATAGGAAAGCCAACTAATTTTACTAAACCACAAAAATGCATTTTATGGCATGATTGAGCATTTTCATATTTATGACAATGGTAGAATTTTTAAATGCGTTCACTATTGAATCTAGAAGTTGGTGTTTACATTTGAGTAAGAGTCATAATATTTACTTTTTCTGGAATCATGTGAATATTATTCTATATGTCAAGTGTTTCTTAAATGGTATCTTTAGTGATAAATGTAACATCATTCCTCATCTAGTTTTCATTCCCCAAATTATAAATCACACTATCGTCTGATTCAAAACCATTACATCTCATTGTTGTAAACTCCCAATTTTCTCAGATTCAAATTTTGTGCATTCCACAGTCTGATTACTAATAGATAATTGCTTCTTCTCATTATGAGTCATCTTCCACCAGCAAGTGAAGGTTCCCAAATTTTGTCACCTATGTCACAGTGAAGATTAGTCTGAAAAGGTCTTTCTTCCTCAGTTCTATACTGAGTGCCTTCCAACTTAATCTCTTAGAACTATGCCAGATAATGTTCTGCTTCCATTTAAAAAGTTTTCACAGACTTGATCCTCCAACGTGGACCACCTTTCTCTTCTTAGACTATTTTAGTTTGTAAGCTATACTGAATGAACACTGCCCATCATGGGTGACTCCACTGGTTTTTTTTAATACCAGTGACACAGCTTGCAGCATCATAGCAACTTGCCAATCATCAGAATATATTAAAATAGCAGGCAACATTTGTATGGGGGGCAGCTACAGTGCTTGTCATAGGGTCTGCTTCTGTTCTGTGGGTCTAAAGTCTAAGTGAAGTTGGTTGTTCACATTTTTCATACTAATCTAATAAAAACGCTGGGCATCAAGGCTCAGAGACAGTTACTTCACTGACAACATATTGCAAATATGGTTACACATTATTTCTGGGGGGATTAAGTGTGTCCATATTACTCCTCTGGGAGGCAACACTTGAAAACATTCACCTCACTTCTGTGGAACTCTTGCTCATGGACATATTCTTTTTATGAACTTTATCCTGCACGTTTTAGTTGCTCTAAACTGAAATTGTGAGTAAATCATCTGGGTTCTTCTAGTGAACAAATGTTCTAAAATGTGATGTGCCGTACTGGTGTCTCATACATTTACTGTCATCTTGATGCCTGATCAACCAGTACAAAATTCAAAATTACTTGTGAAATAAATATTGCTTTAAAAATCTATCTATTTAAAATTATATGTTTTCCTAATATTAGACCATGGGAGAGTCAACAAATAAACATGATTTCATGTAACTCTGCCAAAGTTTAAGAGCATAATTTATGTTTTTTAAATAGTATTTTACTATAGTAGGATATAGTTTTTTGTGATACCCATAAAGAACACAAAATACAACATATTTCTCAGATATATTCATTTATAAAAAGTTTTTACAGGGTATAATGCTATCAATAGTACTCAGATAAATACTGACAGTTTTTTTTTATAACTTTGCATGTGCCATTTGGTTCAATTAGTCAACAGTCCATTGATTCAATTCAATCGGTCTAGTAACAAATGAACTCGACCAATGAAGCTGAGTTAAGAAGTTCAAACTGCACTGAATACATTTGCCAAAAACAAGGCTCTGAGAATTGATGAGATATTCACTGAACTGTGTCAGAAAGCTGAAGAAGCACTATAAGCACTCACTCATCTATGCCAGCTACTTGGCCAACTGATTGGAAGAGATCCATATTCGTGCTCATTCAAAAGAAAAGTTACCCAACAGAATGTTCAAACTATAGAAAATATAATTGGTTTCTCATACAAGTAAACTTTTTCTTACACTGGGAAAGGTTCAGGTTGTATTCAGAAAAATATATGGAATAAGGAATGGTTCTTGGTTCAAAGCAGAGAATACCAGAAAGATGTCTGCATGTGTTTCAATGACTGTAAAGGTATATCACTGTGTGGATGATAATAAAGAGTGGATAACCTTGAGAGGAATGGGAATCTCAGACCATTCATTGTGCTTATTCATGGATGAAGAAGCAGTAATGTAAACAGAAAAAGGAACTACTGCATAGCTTAAAATCAGAAAAGGTGTATCAGGGCTGTCTTTCTCTATTCTTGTTCAATCTATGTGATTAGCAAATCATCATAGAAACTGGATTATATGATGAAGAGTGTGGCATTATGATTGAAGGAAGGATTATTATCAACCTGAAGGATGCAGATGGCACAATTTTGCATGCTGATGATTAAGAGAAATTGAAGAACTCGCTGTTGAAAATCAACAATGGTAACCTTCAATCCTGATCACAATTCAATGGAAGGGAGCCTAAATTACTAACAACTAAACTAATAGGTAACATCATGATAAATGGTGAAAACATTGACTCTGTCAAGGATTTTGTCTTTCTTGGATTTATAATGCTCATGGAAGCAGCAGTCAGACCTAAAAACATATGGACTTAAGTAAAGCTGCTGCACAATAACCCTTCAGACTATTGAACAGTAAGAATATTACTTTGAGCAAAAAGGTGGCCCTCTCATGGTTTTCTCCAATGCATCATATGCATGAGAAAGTTGCACACTGAATAAGGAAGACGACTGAAGAATAGATGTATTTGAACAATGGTACTGGAGAAGAATATTGAAAACACCATGGACTGCTTAAAGAATGAACATCTATACATTGGAGACAGCAATCTCAAATTTCCCCTTAGAGACAAGGTTGGAAAGACCTTGTTTTGCATCCTTTGAATATATTTTCAGGAATGGCCAGACTCTGGAGAATGACATCATGTTTAGCAAGGTGTAGGGGCAAAACAAGAAGAGGAAGGCACTCAATGAGATGAATGGTTACAGTGGCTGCATTGACGTGGTTGAGCACAGCAACATTGGTGAGGATGATGCAGGATTCCATAGCATTTTGTTCTGCTGTGTACTTACTGTGTCACTACGGATGTGACCGACTCAGGGGTACCTAATAAGAACAGCAACTTTTCCTCAAATACTAATTAATATGAATTCAAATTTTAATAAATATGATAAAATGGCCCTTATAAAATAGGAAAGTTATATTTAAAATCTAGTTCCATATTTACTACAAAGTATAATACTTCCTTTACATTTTACAGTTTGGTTTTCATATCACTACATTTCTAATTTAATATGTTTTTTCCCTTCATTTAGTCAACTGACTGTCCATTAATAGAAGCTGTATTTGGAGTGCCGACTAGTGGTCAGGTACCAAACTTGGGACTTCAAATGCAGTCATCATACATAGAAAAAAGATGCATTTTTTCCTCTGATGGAATATTAAGCAAATGATTATTTTCCATAATTACATAAACAATTTAAGTGGATAAATGATCTTGATGAAAGGAAAATTATATTGTGACATGACATATGTCAGAAACATAACTATATTACATTGTCAAGAAACATGTTTTATAGAAAATGATGAAAAGTCAAAATTTATTACAAGGTAGCTATGTAAGGCTATTAGAAAAACAGACGAATACACAAATCCATGGCCATCAAATTAATTCTGACACATAGTGACACTATATAGAATTTCTGTAACTGCAAATCTTTATGGAGCATCCAGCCTTATCCTTCTCTGTGACAGTCATCCCTGGGTGTTGTTTTAGGCTTTTTTGCTTATTTGAAAAGGTAGATCAAATTTATACATGCAGTGAGTCTAAAAGCTGAGAAAGAACTGATGCAGTAGAGTTATGGTGATGGTGAAGAATATTGAAAATACCATGAACTGCTAAGAAGACTCAAAAATCTGTCTTTAAAGAAGTATGGAGGGAGTTCTCCTTAGAGGCAATGGTAGCAAGACTTTGTCTTACATAGTTAGGACATATCATCATGAGAGTCCCTTGAGAAGAGCATCATGCTTCATAAATTGTAGGGACAGCAAAATAAGAGAAAAACCCTCAGTCAGGTGGATTGACACAGTGGCAACAATGAGCTCAAAGAGAGGGGCAATTGTGAGAATGGGGCAGGACCAGATGGTCTTTCATTGTATGGTGTTTAGGGTCACAATAGGTCAAAAATATTTGATCACACCTAATGACCACAAATCTAGAATATATTCTGAATTTAAAACATTGAGAAGGTGGGGAGGGGGGAAAAAAGGTGACTTATAAGTGATGTGCTGGTTGTATCTTAGTCAACAAGTAAGAATAACCTCATCCAATAAAATTAACTTGTTTCATTTTGGAGAGGGAAAACTGCTTTTGAGAATCTTTTTCTAGAACATTACGTGTAAATTTTATACTTGATTATTTAAAAAACAGATAAAGTTAATAACTGGAAAAAAAGAAGTTACTTGGAATCTTAGCAGACAGAATAGACATCAGTCCACGTGGACTGATGGAAAGGTGGGCAATGTTAGTGTCAGTTAAGAAGAAAGAAAAAAGCTTGAAAAACAGAATATATTAATAATATTGAAATGGGTTTTGCTTGGTGTTTGATAATTTTGTTTTTAATTTTACAATATTGGAGACTTAGTCAAATTTAAATGAATACTTTGAGATGTAAGTTGAGTGTGAGCATAAAGACTAAAAGATAAATTACTAAGAAAATAATAGCACAACTTTTAGAAGCACTTTACTGATTTTTTTTTAAAAATCTGCATGAAGAGATTGAACTCCCTGTCCAAAGACCAAGCAGTCCTAATTAATCTCCATTTAATAACATGATATTATCTTTAGAGTATATTTGCTTCCTGAGTGCCAGTTAATTGATGTAATAAAAATATGCCCTACTGTCTAGTGTGCTATATCTCCAAGGACATTTAAGTTCCTAATCCCTAAAGCCATGCTCTCCCAGTCAAAAGCAAAAGACATTTGGTTGTCATCAACTCAAATTTCATGTTCTACACGGTGGCTTCCGGCATATGACTAATCGTAGATGTAGTATGATGAAGACTTCAATAGGCACAATTGGTTCTTTTTATAAACTTGTTTTCTCACATTTTTAGTAATTTCCTAGTATGCTGAAGCCAACCACAGAGAGGATGTCAAGTACATTTGATTGCAAATTCACCTTACTTACCATAATCTATAATTATTATTTAATAATTAATTCGATACTGTAACAAACATCTCCTTAAACTTCATAGCACATTTTACATAATGAATACCTTTAAAATTAATTTTCTTATATTATTAACATTCCAGGTTGATTGAGAAAAATTACACTTACTCATAAAGCATTGTACAATAGTTACAAGAAAAATGTAACAAACAGTACACTGTCTGATTAATGCCAGAAGAAAATAAAATTTGGCATCTAAGCTAAAGTGTTACTATAATATTTAAATGCTGTTGTATCTTTGGGAGAAAGAGCCTTATAATCAAGGAGCCCTGGAGACAGTGCGGCATAACCATTGATCACAACAACAGTAGTGGGCATTGGCTGCCTAGGGGTTAGGTGTTAGACTGCTGCTATCCACAAGGCCAGTTACTTGAGTCTACCAGCTAGTCAACAAGACAAACATGATTCTTTTTGCTCTCGTAAAAATTTAGCCTCAGACACACTCTAGAGAAGTGATGCTCTGTACTATGGGGTAGATACTAGTCAGAATTGACTTGATGGCAGTGGGTTTGGGGTTTGGCCCATGTAACCACAGTGCCATTGTTTGGTTCTACATTTTGACAATTCAACTGATAATTGTTTTTTTTTTAAATAAGTTAACAATTCTATTACATTTATTTGAAATTATGCAGAAAGTATAGACCAAGTTTGTTTGTGTGGTTTTTAATAGACTGATCCTCAAGAGTTTATTTGCAAGGGGCTCTTGATGGGTGTGATGAACCGTTATTGTTCAGTGCAACCATTTCCACTTTTCATGAGGAGGAGCTAGGTAGATCTGAGTCCTGAAGATGCAGCCAAAACTCCATGGAGGCTTCTGTGTTACTAAGCCAATTTCAGTAGAGCTTCCAAACTAAGAGAGACTAGAAAGAAAAGCCTATGGATCTACCAAGTCTACCACTTCTGACAATCAACCAATGAAGCACAGGGATCTCATTTCCAACAGACCTGCGAGGGAGCAGTACTGGACAGAAATCCATCCTTATTGCCCACTGATTCCAGGAGTTAGGGGATGGCTTGAGAGTAGCTAGCTACAACAGCAGTATATACCTGAGTGTCAGTTGACACTCTGGGAGCCTAACATTATCTAAATGACATTGAGGATGTTGCTTTGATAAAGTACTTCATCTTCACTTTTCACCTGCTATTCCTGTCCACTGCCATATGAGAAAAATTATTTGAAAAAAACATATTAGAAAGACTGATTTAAAAAAAAGAAAGACTGATTTAGACATCCTTCACACAAGAACAAAACTTCATGGGATAAACCAGTCAAGGAAACATTCTCAGAAATAGTCCAAAATCTCTTTAGAACAAGAAAATTATTCTAGTAGCCTATTAGTTAATTAAAATATTTCATAGTACTTTTTACATGAAAAGCAAAGTTTTAAAAGTGGTTTACTCAGGCTGAGCCCCGGTGGCGTAGTGGTTGTACACGGGACTGCGGCCCACTGGGATGGAGGTTCAATTCCAGCTCCACAAGAGCAAAGGCTGGACCTCCTACTCCCACCACCAGAGGGCAGTGATGCACCCCCCCCACCAAAAAAAAAAGTGGTTTACTCTAAATTCTTCAATTTCTCTGGAAAACATTAGAAAATGAATCTCTATCACATTAGAAAATGAATCTCTATCACATATTCTCACTAACACATAGTGAGTAACACAGTCACCGTGAGAAACGATTTGCATTTTCCACCTTGCCACCATCCCCACTATTTCCTGCTGTACCTCTGACACTAAATTCTAGGGATAATTGCTTCTCTACCGAACTGGATATTTCACTAAGGTCTCATTATTGTCTGAGTCCTATATATTTTATATACATTTTGTATGAAAACAGATTTGAAAACTTGAAGAAAGCCTTGAACTCAATAGATTGAATTGGGCACTTGTGGCAGACAACCTGACCCTGGTGCATAGATGTGACTTCAGGCTTTGTAAGCTTTCTAAGTTAAATGCAGGCAGGATTGGAAACTCCTCTGTGCCAGAAAATTGTGAATATGCCTAGTGGGATGAAGAACTAACCTCTAGTATGTAGTAAATGAGAGCCTAAGAGGATAATTTAAAATAATCATGTGTGCAAACCCTTGAGGTGCTGCTGACTATTAAAAGAAGTGATTTGTATTGTGTGGGACATATGAAGACATAAGAAGAATAAAGTTTTTTGTTGTCCTAAGTTTTCCTTCTTTGTATTGAAGCAGAAAGTTCAGTGTTATTTTGCTACCTCTGTGTTGTTCTTGGAGGCAGACTCTTCAGAAAATATCTACTTGAGCTTGGATCCCTTCTTAGCTACTTTGCATCTGAGTAGTATAAGGGTGTACTTTTCCATGCTATTTCTCACTGCTTTATTCACATTAGGAGTCTGTCAGTAAAGAAGAGAAGAACAAAACCCAAACACATTTCCTTTTGATTTGTACTTTTAAAAACATTTCCTTATATGGTTTTAGAAAGGTGAGTAAACATTTAATTTTATAAAGGCACTAGCAATTCCCAACTTAGCAACCAGAATTATTAAGATATTCAGATTGAAATCAGAAAGAGCAAACTAACAATTAGAGATGTTACTGAGTGCTTGATCAAATAATGCAAAATGTCATGCCAGATCATTGAGAAAATAATCACTAAATGCTCTCCAGCAGGATAATGCTCACATGCAAAGAGTAATTATATGAAATGCCAAAAGACCATGCCGCTGGGAGAGATGGTATTTAGGAAAATAGAAGGATAAACTTTCAGTGTGCGCACTAGATACGATAAGCAAACTAACCAACTGCACACCTGCTGCACTAAATTTTTTCAGGAATAAGCACTTTGGGACAGAATTCTCTGAGTCTCCAGAAAGAATGTGTACATATATTCAAAGGAGAGGCATTAATATCTTCTGTTATGGGGTCTTGTTCCAATTTTTTTTAATAGCCTGCATCTTAGGAAAGAGAGAGATGGTTTCTTCTGTAAGGAAAGGGGTGAATTTCTTTGCTGTTCAGAATAAAATATTAATGTCTCCCTCCAGGAATACAGCTTGGACAAGTTTCCTTTGAGTCTATTGAAAATATGGGATTTCCTAAATTCAGGTGCCTCTGCCATGATGCAGCCCATGGGACAAGTAATGGGGTATAGTCTCAAAGCTGAGTCATGGCAGTCCGTTAAGAGCGCCCCTTACAGAAGAGTTTTGATGTTTTCTGTTAGTTTCCTGAGAGGTAGTTCATGATATGTGAGACGTTATAGATAATACAAATAGCTGACATTACCACTATAAAAACTTAGATGTTAAAATGTGAAAGGATAGATTCTCTGTCACAGTGATGTTTTTCGAAAAGAAGACTGGCATTTCAACTGAGATATTTTAATACACCGTAGAATCTGGTTCACTGATCCTTTAGTCTACCGTACTTTAAAATGTTCTACACTTAAAAAAATCAGTGCACTGATTATTCTACATGCAATAATAGAGATGTAGCATCATCAGTGTCCTCACATGGAGAAAAATGTGAAGAGAGAAAAGAGAAAAACACACGATCACCTCCAGTGATCTAGTGAACGTTTCTTAATATGCATATTTTTATGACTAATCCTTCCCCTATCTCCAACCAATCTCTCTTGAATGACCCCTTCCGTTCCTTGGGTTCCATAGGCTTTCTTTATAAAAGCAGGCAAAAATCTATTGAAAGTACAACTTTTCCTTTTAGATAGAGATTTCTTGCGCTGTTAACATTGATAGTGTTACTGCTTTTAACTTACTTTATTATTTAAAGAAAGTTTGGATTGAAAGAAAAAAATATGCATGGGATGGAGTTTTCATACCCTCCCTCATTTTTAAATTTACTATTTCTCTGATTAATATCTCACAATGCATTCTAAACTGATGAACTGTTAGAAAGATATGAATGATTTTCAAGAAGCTCATAGAAAAATTGAAGTGCTTTTTCATTCCAGTTTCTCCATGAACTTTGAAAACTTCCTCCATTCTTTCTTAGAAAATTCCACAGTTCACTCTTTCTGCTCTTTCCACATCATTGTTGCTAGGTGTCGTGAAGAATAGCCTTGCTGTCTCCAACAGAGTGCGATCCTGCTTGGTCCATCGCCATCCTCACCATCACTCGTATGTTTCAGCCCACAATGGTTGCACAAACATTGTGTCAGCTTTGTACTATCGAGGATCTTTCTCTTTTTAACTGCCCTCTACTTTACAAAGCAGAATGTCCATCTTTGGGGATTCTTCTCTCGTGACAACATGTCCAAAGCATGTGAGCTTAAATGTTTCAGTTCTTGCCTCAAGATGAATTCTGACTGTGCTTTTGCCAAGGCAGATTTGTTTATCCTTTTGCTAGTCCATTGTCCTTTCAATACGCTTTTCCAGAACCATCACTGAAACTCACTGATTCTTCTTTGGAAGCTTATTCTTGCGAAACTCTCACATGTATCTGAAGCAATTGAAAATGTCATGTTTTGGGACTGGGGCTCCTTAATCCTCAAAATAGCATCCTTGTTTTTCAAGACTTCAAGCAGGTCTTGTGCAAGATATGCACGCTGTGCATATCCTCTGGTTTCTTGACTACTCTTTCCATAAATATTTATGGTATCTGCAGGGGCAGTGAATTATTTAATGTCGTTTCTTTCAGCGAGAGTTTGCAACTCCCACCAAATAACCTCTCACTGCATGCATCTGGTAAGAAATGGAAGAAGATACCGGGAGGATTTACCTGTGAGTAACTGTGGACAGGATTCCCTGAAGTGGCATTCTATGGTGTATATAATGAGATCTCTGAGAAGCAGTAGCAGGGTTTTCATTTCCCACACAAGCCAGGAATTGTACATTTTTTCTGGACACAAGATCCCTGTATCGTGAACCACCTATATCCAGATGATAGCTACAACTTCAGAGAGCAGCAGCAGAACCTGGAACCAGAGCATGGGACCAAATCCACAAATTAAGTGAAATTAAGCTCCCTTGTGCAGCAGACTGGTTTGCAGTTTATTGAGTCCAGAATGAAAGCTACAATCCTTATAATCCATACAATGAATGATTAGAACCATATTTTGGAAACTGTACTTATGTTTTTTGTGGAATTATAAAGTTTCCAAAATATGGTTCTAATCATTCATTATATGAGACTGTTTTCTTGCATGTAAGTTTTTCTATACTTTTGTGTAGCTTGATAAATCATTTCTTTTTTATCATTGATAAGCCATCCTCGTTGACTTTCTTCTATGTTATCCAAATTAGCAATATATTTTAAACCTTTTAAATGGACTTGGTTCTTTATAGCATGGTTAATGATTTCAGACCTTTCAATACATTAACCACTTTAATCATTTATTTTTTCAGAAATTTATGAGGTCAGCTTTGCCTCCACCAAATCAGACAAATGGCGAATTGATTAGAATTTTGCAATGATTTATTTCTTTAATTCTAATGTGATTCTCACAGTCTTCCTCTTGGATTACTTCTGATATCACTGGCTTTCTTTGGAGCCATGATTGTATTTTAGACAAATAAAGTGGGGGGAAACCAAGGACTATTCTGTCTGAGAGTGGCACTTAGACTGAAGAGCCAACCCTTTGTGTTCTCAGAAAGATGCAACCTGTGACTTACTCCTGGCCCGTACATGTTTTTTCGATTCAGATTTTGATCCCACAATTAAGTAAATTTGGGAAAACCGAGTAGATATTTTTCAAACCTTGCTCCTTGACCAGTGGAAAACCTGTCCTTGGAGCTAGAGCCTTTTGACAACTGAGTTATCATTATCCTTAATGAGAGGAGGTGAAGATGTGCATTTCTAGACCAGAAACTCTAGAGAAATTGGAGCTAGAAATATGTTTATTCCTAGAATGAGGTAGTCATTGTTGATTGAGAGGATTTTGAGAGCAGAAAATAGAGCAAAACTCAGTTATCAGAACTAAGACCTTTGGTAAAAAGTTAAATAAGCTTCTTGATCAAGAGTGAGGAGAGAAATGATCCAGAACACCAATTAGACTGAGGCATATAGAAGGGAAACAATTGAAAGACTTCTGTAGAACATCTAGATATTATATTTTCCACTAGACCAGAAAGATCTGAAGCTAAAATAGGAAATGGACCAATTTTGTTTTCATATGCAGTCTCCCTTCTATGAATGTATTTGTTCTAGAATCAGAAGTTCTAAGATGATTTCAACTTTCAAGTATCCTTCTGTAGTTTCATTGGCCCAAGATATTAACATCTGAAATGTGACATTAGATGGAAGACTTGGTCATGCTCACATCATATCTAAGCACCAAGGAACAAACATTTTGACAAGCAAGTGATACAAATCACCTTTCAGATTTTGTATTTGGCTGGATATGGATTTTTAAATTAAGGAAATGTCGCAGAAGTAAAAAATAAAATAAAGGGAGGAGGCTTTCTGTATTCTGTCACTTTGGCATTATAAACAATGCAATAGTATTATATACATGCACTACATGAATTGGGAAAATTCCCCAAAATGCTTTGGCCTTACTTATAATGTGAGGGGGTACCCAAAACAAAGAATTTGTTTTTCAAAGCTACATATTTTAGCTATTTTACAAAACAGCCTTATCACCTTCAAAATACTATCCAGTACATTAAATACATTTGTCAAATCTGCGACTCCATCCTTGGAAACATCTTTCAAACTCATCTGTTTGGATGACTGACATTGTCCTTTTAGATCCTTCTCCATTGTGGAAACAAAAGGTAGTCCACAGAGAACGAGGTCAAGTGAGTAAAGTGTGTGGGACAAGAGAGCCAGGCTGGTTTTTTTTTTGTTTTGTTTTTTTTTTGTTGCCAAAAGCGGGCTCACTGAACTGGCTGCATGAGCAGGTACAGTGTTGTGGTGGAAAAAGCAGGCCCCTGTAGCCCGCACATCTGGCCTTTTTATTTTTTTTTTCACATACTGTTATGCAATCTTTTCAGAATATCTGAACAGAAAGCTGGCTTAATAGTCTGACCTGGTGGAAGAAACTGCAAAGGAACTACAAGTCAACCTTTCCGTTCGTTCGGAATATTGATAGGTGTCCAGTATGAGGTTTGTCATCAATCAATGTTTCCCCTTATTTGAAATGAGCAAACAATTCATAATCTTAACTTTATTTCAATAGGTCTGCACTTATAAGCTGTTCAACATCATGACAGTTTCTGAATTATTTTTCCTGAGCAGGAAACAAAATTTTACAGCCAGACACTTGTCTCTTAAACTGACCATCATCACAAAGGAGGTTCAAATGAACCTGGATTTAAGAAAAAAAAATCACTGTACAGAAAAAAACCTTCCCAGGCAATGCCACTGGGTGTACTAACTTAGATGCTAGCCTAGCAGGAAAAATGCATACTACAAAAGCTCCATCCAGTGCAATTCTGGTTCCTGGGGAGAACCTCTCATGTATCTATATTGAATTAGAAGTATATCACTTAGATATACATAGATATGTAAAGTTAGCTGCTTTTTCACGTTAAAATGAGAAAGACTACCTCTATATTAAAATTCAATAAGCACAGAAAATATTAATAAATGATGATCTGATATGATGTTGTTCTTACTACTAGGTATCCTCTGTCTGTTCCAGCTCATTGTGACCTTATGGCCAACAGAAAGCAATAAAGCATGGTCTGGCACCTACCTTACACTGGCTGCTATACTTGAGCTCACCGTTGTAGCTACTGTGTCAATCTCATCCAAGACCTCTCTCTTTTATGCTATCTCTCCACAATACCAAGCACAATGCTCTTCTTCAGGATCACCCCCCTCTGAATGTATTATAAGGAAAAGGTTTTAAAAAGCCAAAACAAATGCATTGACTTAAATTCAAATAGCAGTGAGAAAGCAGTGCTCTTTTGAAACTGTAGTAAAGCCCTGTTCTTTTAGATTTTCTTTGGCAGTGGTCACAAAAGTAGCTTCATATGTTTTCTCTCCAACAATAAAAGTATCCAAATCAGGGTTTTTACAGCTTCTAGGGGAATTTTTATTTTTGCTGTGAGTGATTTAGAAAATTTGGTTTGGCTAAGCTTTGAATCACAAATTATCACTTCCATGATTGACAGAATTCTGGCTTGTGTCCCTGCACTGATAATAATCTCTCCCTTGTCCCCAGAAGTTTTGTTCTGGAGTGCTTTCTTGGAAATGTTTGAGTGACTTCCCCAAACTGTTTTAAAATGCCGACCATTCTACACAGATGACATAATAGTCCTAACAAGAAAGTTTGAAGGAAAGAATGATAATAGTCTTTTAATATATTTATTGGCTAGGGAATGCAATCAGGTATGTAGTGCCTTTGCATTTGGTCTTTATTTTTAGCTATAGTAAAATAAAGAAGGAAATGTAATTTATGATTATTTAGCGGGCATATTCCAATTGCAGCTCCTTATTCTATCATTGCCTTCAGTGTGTAGGCAATTAATCTTGACACATTGGTCTTTGATGCACATGGTTGGCCATTCAAAACCATCAGCTCTATGGGGAAAAGAATGTGCCATCTACCTCCCTCAGCCGTTAGTCTAGGAAACTCACTGGAGCTCCCCATGAACTAGGATTGACGAGGAGGCAATCAGTGAATGAGTGTTACTATACACTCGGAGGCTGGTGTAGTTCCCATTACTATTTTTTACATTATTCTACCTTTTCTCAGATTAATTTTTAATCTCATCAAGCTAGATCTACTTCTGTTGATAACTTCTTGGCTTATGGCACATATTAATATTTATAGAACACGTGCACTCCTAAATATCACCAATATCGGCATGCTTTTTTTCTTTCTTTTTGTTTTGTTTGGGGGGGGGCATCACTGCCCTCTCCCACAAAGACCAATAAATTATTTTATAATATTGCTCTTATTAGGGACACAGAACTATGTATGCAAATTATTCCACAAAAACTACCTAGCATATCATATAGGTCCCCAAGGTGGATGTGCAAACTAAACTCTAATAGATAATGACCCTAGGTTAATTATATAAAACATGTAATCTGTTTATATAATGTCAGTGTATCTGCTTGCCTGAGGTTTGGATTAAAAGTTTACTTAGAGAGGAAAATTTGTTCAAACTATCAAATACTATAGTATTGAATTTGATCCAGTGTTGCATTTGATTAAAATATCTCTTTAGAGTTATTGTTATTTCTTTATTTTAAATTTAGTAGAAACAAAGACCATAATTAAAAGAGAAGGGTAAATAACACTATCAATCACACTCTGTAAGGACAAAGGTTATTGGTTGCTTAACATATTACATTCCTGATTTATTGATAAATGCCATAGAATTGTAAAACATATGCACTCTTTTATATTTTGTCTTATTTAAACTTATTTAGCTATCTAATTCAATACTAGTTTATGATGGTTTACAGAACAGAAAAATACTTAAAAACATGTTTTTTGCAGTCATGCTGACTTAGTTTTAACCTTCACACTGCTATTTACTAATTTTGGTGACCTTTGAGAAGTCATTTAATCTTTCTACACCAAAATCCTCTCAAATACAGAGCATAGCTGATAGCAACATATACCTCATAAATTCAATGCGAGAATTAGCAGTGCTGTTCCCATAAAGAGTTGCTGTCACAGAAACCACAGGGGAAGTTCTGCTTTGTTCTGCAGTGTCCTAGGAGACCAAATACACTCACTGGCTGTGAGCTTGAGTTTAAATCAGTTAGAATTACCTAGTGTCTCTGTACTAGCCCATGGTATATCTACACCACTTTTCCATATTCCCTAATTTTGGATATTAGTGTATTTCTTGTATTTTATTATTTAAAAATGCTTTGATAAGTATGTTTCAATAAAGCATGTAGATAATTTAGAATTATTTTCTTTGTGTTACAGCAAAATGCTGCAGGGTTACAACGAATTTGAAGATATTTTAAACATATTGACAATATTTCAACGACCAAGAATGAAAGTAAATTAAAGTATATTAAATTGAATTATTACCATTGAATAATAAAATGTTTATTTATTTTAGTAGCACTCCATTGTTCATATTAAGTAGAGATTACTTAATTACACATGACTTTGAGTACATATTTATGATCACAGTATCTATTGGCATATGCAATTATATTGTGTGACTTTTCAATCCTCTGAGTTGGTTCCTCTCCCCCCCCAAAAAACAGATTTTTTTATATATATTTAAATTGTTTTACAAAACAACCTATCACATTTAAAGTACTCTCAATTAAACATAATACTGTCAAATCTGCCATTCCATTTTTTGGAAATATCTTTAGATTCATCTGTTTAGATCAATAGTTCTCATCCTTCCTAATGCCTCGACCCTTTAATACAGTTCCTCATGTTGTGATGACCCCTCCCCCCAACCATAAAATTATTTAGTTGCTACTTCATAACTGTAATTTTGCTACTCTTACGAATTGGACAACCCTCATGAAAAGGTTATTTGACTCCAAAAGGGTTGGGAGCCAACAGATTAAGAGCCGCTGGTCTTGTTGGCTGACACCACCTCCCTCATTTTTTCTTGATATATATATCCTCACATCACTGTCCTTTCATGTCCCTCGTCACTTGTGGAAATAGAAAGAAGTTGTACAGAGCAAGGTCAGTGAGTCAGGTGTGTGGGGTAAGAGAAGCATGCTGTTTTAACCCCAAATTGGCCCAATGAGATGGCTGCATGAACATGTGCATTTTCATGGGCTAAAATCAGTCCCCTGTCAGTCACAAACCAGAATTTTTTATGCCAGCCATTGTTATGCAATCTTCTAAGGCCCTTTCAGTAGAAAGTTTTATTATCAGTCTGCCCTGGTGGAGCACACTCCACTGTGCCCCTCACATGAGAAAAACAAACGAGAATTGGTGTTGGGAGGGTGGGGAACCCCTCGTAGGGCATTTTGCATCTTTTCCTTTTGTACTTGCTGTGCTCCTTTAGGTCCCATGACCCTCTTTCTCTAGTATGTTAACTGGCACTTAGATTGTGGAATGGTTTTTGAGCTAATTCTTCACCTTATTTTCAGTGAGTTTGAATCACCATGAAGGCATAGAGCAGCAAAAACAATAGTCTAGCAGGAGCATTAAGTTGCTGTTTTAATTATCATTCCTTTGTATTATCTCAAGGGCTTGAATTAATTTTTACTTATTTATTTCTTTTTTTTGGGGGGGAAGCATCACTGGCTCTGGTGGTCATGGGAACTACCCAGTGCTGCTCCTGAGAGCCGCCTCTGGATTTGAACCACCAAGCCCGTGGGCTGCAGTCCTGTGCTCAACCACTTACGCCACCGGGGCTCAGCCCAATTTTTATTTCTTTCATTGTGTACCTTTATACTCTTCTCCCATATATGCATTCATTTATTTGCTTTAGATGTCAGGATGAGGAGACTGTGTCTTACCTATATTGGACATGCTATCCTGGAAAAGGGCAACATTCATAGCAAAACTGAGGTCAAGGAGCGAGGAAGATTGTTCAGGAAACGTATCGGCATAATGGCTGCAGCAATGGTTCCATGATAACAATGACTAAATATGGTGCGGGACCAGTGTTTCCGTCTTGGGTCAGAACAAACTCAACGACAATTATCAACAGCGAGTATTCCTAGTGTTATTTTAAGTTAGTAGTTAGCTTTTATGATTGATTGGATATTTAATCTGAAATACTTAACAGGGACCCAGAAAACCTTACATTCACTCAAGAGGGAAATATCACAAATATAAAAAGTAAAGCCATTTCACTCATACATAATGTTAATTTTGTTTTCAGCTTAGGGTTAAACAGTACCAAGGCTATAGGCATTTTAAAGAATATGCCAAGGGATGGCTAAAATATAACATATATGGCATTTTTGCAAAGAAAATAGATGTAAGTTAATTTCAAGATATTAAAATTTTATTTTTGAGTGTTTAAATATTACATGCTGGCCAGATTCCCATTGCTCCTATTTTTCCACTCTGTGCCTAATGTGTGACTTAAAATGTATCATTCTATCTATTAATTAGTTGCCTGAAATTGTAGAGTGTGTTATTTATTTTAGAGAATAATTGGTGGCAAAAGATATAATTTTCTTAATGGATAAAACAGTCATATCTATGGCATTTAAAAATGAAAAACTCCAAGCAGTAGAGTTCCAAATTCTGAGCTTCTAGCACAAGGAGCATTGGCCAGTACGTTTCTAAATACAGTTTTACAGAAAAAAGACTGCCATATTTTTCTGCTGGTTCAAACTCTCAGGGAAGTATTTCCTCAGTGGACAGTCAAGGGCTTCACGCATATTTCCATTTCACACAGACAGGGAACCAGAAAGGGTGTGATGTAGGTGAACTGACTAACCAAATTGGCTGATGTGCCTAAGATTTTCACTAAGTTATTATATAGAACATACAGTTTAAGGTAGTCTTATCTGAAAAAAAAATGCTACAAATGAGGTTGAATTTTCAAAGAAGTTTTCTAATTAAATCTGATTTGAAAAAATTAAATAAATTTACTAAAGATAAAAAATTCAACCACTTTGTATAAAACATACAGGCATATTTTTAACAAAATTCAAACCTAAGACCAGTGATATTATAGGTTGTAAATTTATTTTATTAAAAATTTCATAAATATATTAATATGTCTGTCCAGCTAAAAATTCAGTGTGGCAATTTTTCAATAGGAAATGTTTCTTTCTGAGGCTTACTGGTTACGTTAGTCTGGGTAGACTAGAGAAACAAATACATAGACTCACACATGGATATAAGGGTACGGTTTATAAACAAAAGAAATAGGACATTAAGAAAGCATCCCAACCCAGTCTAGTTCAAAGTCATATGTCCGATATTAATCCATATGCCCAATATCAGTCTATAAAATCTCCTTCCGATACACAAAATCACAGGTCAGTGTGTGCAGAGTCCCAGTCCCGGCAGGGGTCTCCCAATAGCTCCTCGCTTCCAGGACTCAGGGTCCATCAACAGCATCCAGTAGTGGTAGAAGCAACTCAGTGCTGGCAGAGATCTCCACATAGATTCTCCAGCTTCAGAGGTCTGGCTCCATCAGGGCAAATCCGTGTGACTTCTCCTCCAGATCCTTCAGCTCCTCAGATGCTGCCATCTTGTCTTCTCTGTAGTTCATCATCTCTGAAACTAACTCCCAACAACTGGGGAGATAGCTTCTCATCTCCACCAGGGAAATATCACGAGATTTCCCAGAAGGCTCAGGAGAAAGCTATGCCCACAGGGAGGCCTCATTGACTACTCAATGGCTTTCTCCAGATGAATAGGTTAGACTCCACCCTACATCACAATCATGAAATTAACATAACCATATTACCACCACACTGGTTTGCAGTTTGGTATGATCTAATATGACCCACCTTCTCCTTCTCACTGTTAAATACTACTACTACTACTACTTTTAATAATAATAAACAGGGTTGATCCCCAGTGGCGTAGTGGTTGTGCCCGGGACTGCGGCCCACTGGGATGGAGGTTCAATTCCGGTAGTGGCTCCACAGGAATAAAAGGCTGGACCTCCTACTCTCACCACCAGAGGGCAGTGATGCCTAAAATAATAAAAATAAAAATTCTAAAAAAAATATATTAAACAATAATATAAACTCCCTGTATAGTGAAACATTGTTTTCATTGTTTGAAAGAATAAAATGTACACCATCAAAAAAACAAATTGTGCTAAATGCCTAATCTAAACCAATTTTATTGGAAAACTTCAGATGATATTTTATAGCAATTTATTCTGGTTTATGTTACCTATCCATTGGTTTTATTATATTCTCAACGTGGAATTCCTCTTTCATATCTTTCACAATTATAATTAGATGAATTTTAAAGATATTAATGATACATGTAAAGAGAAAATGCAAATTTCCTTTTTTTTAAATGTTAATTTCGGACCTGAGCCCTGGTGGGGTAGTGGTTGAGTGTGGGACTGCAGTCCACAGGTTTGGCGGTTCAAATCCAGCAGTGGCTCTCCAGGAGCAAGGCTGGATCTCCCACTCCTACTAGAGGGCAGTAATGCCCAAATAAAAAAAATAAAAAATATGGAAAAAATAAATAAAATGTGAATTTCTTTAAGATTTTTTTTTGTAATTCATCATCACCATCAATTAATTATATTCCACAACTGGTTAAATGCTAAACTCCCTTTTTTATTTGGTTGGTGTCCACAGAAATATAAATAAGTGAGCAGTAGAGAATTTGTTGATTTTATGTATTATTCACTTAGTGTTCACAGCAGAAACATATCTGATATAAAATAAAGTACCTTATGGTACAGTGGATTAAACTGAAAAGCTAACTAAAATTTGATTTGAAACCACAAAGCAGTCCATGAGAAAGATGAGGAAGTCTGTATCTTTAAGCAGCTTCAGAAACTCTATGAAGCATTGCCATAGAAGTGCAATGAGTCAGAATCCACTTGATGGTGATGGGCTTGGGATTGAGCCCTTATTTCAGATGCTTTAAACATATTGAAGACCTGGGGAAATAATGTATAGTCACTGTTGACCTAGGAAGTCTTTGTTTCAGAATCATTATGATTCCCCAAATATTCTATTAGAATTTAGAAATTAGGGGGTGTGGTACTTACAGAATCTATAGTCAATTTGAGACTTAAGAGTAAATAGATGGAGTTTAGCTCTCAATTAGGTCACAACTTAAGTAAATTTGTTGGCACAAAAGAGATAAAGGTCAGAAAAATGCTCATCCCCTTGGAGACATTCCAGTAGACAAGACACGTGGAGCTAGAGTCCTAGAGTCCTAGAACTGAAGAAACCATGGGGAGACCCCTGCCAGCTGAGATGCTTACAATGCCACTAGATCCACAAGACTTCCCATACACTGGTCTGTGATCTCCTTGCTTTTGACGTCATTCCATGTGTTTCATGAGTCTCAAGAAGTCTTCATAGATTGGTGTCAGACATATGGATGAATATTGGCTTTATGGACTTGATCTGGATGGGGCTGTGTGGCAGTCAGTGCTTATGTTAATTTCATGATTGAGACATAGGGGTGGAGTCAAGCCTGTTCATTTGGAGATAGCCATTGAGTAGCCAATGAGGCCTCTGTGTGGGCATGACTTTCTCCTGAGACTTCTGGGAAATCTCACGATATTTCCCTCGTGGAGATGAGAAGCTATCTCCCTCGTTATTGGGAGTTAGACTCAGAGACAAGGAATTACAGACAAGACAAGATGGCAGTGTCTTAGCTATTGTAGGATCTGGAGGAGAAGCCACATGGCCTTGCCCTGATGGAACCAGACTTCTGAAGCTGGAGAAGCCATGGGGAAACCCCTGCCAGCGCTGAGTTGCTTCTACCACCACTGGATGCTGTTGGTGGACCCTGAGACCCCTGCTGGCATCAGGATTTTGCCCCACTGGCCTGTGACTCCGTGAGTTGGAAGAAGACTTTATAGACTGGTATCGGGCATATGGGTTAATATTGGGCTTATGAGTTTGAAACTGGACTAGGCTGGGATGCTTTCTCAATGTCCCATTCCTCTTGTATATAAACCTTTTCCTTATATCCATATGCGAGTCTATAAATTTGTTCCTCTAGTCTACCCGAACTAACACAGGCTGGTATGTTTTCTTAATGTAAAATTACTTTTTATATAAAACTCTTGCTTATATACATATAAGTGCCTATGAATTTGACTCTCTAGTCTATTCAGAGTAGCACAGGGAACTTTGAAGTTTTGTCTTAACATGGCACCTTTGGGTCTTCTGACTGAGGCTAATAGGTGTCTGAAAAACTGTATTAAAAATATTTGCCCTCTTTTGGAATTAACTGATCTTTAGATAGAGTCCATGATCTTTTGGACAGCCTACTGGTAGATAATCTAGTGACTCCACTGTCCAGGAAAACAAATCTGTACGCAAAATAGAATCAAGTTCTATAATGACATAACTTTTGCCATTATATTAGGTAAGTAATACAGAATGCAACTTACTGCCCAATAACGTATAGTCTGGAACTTCTAATTGTATAGTAGTATAATAATATATCATTGGATAAGAGTCAGTATTCTGTATTGGTGTATGCTAACTGATGGAAAAAATGTGTAAAGTGCCAAAAAATAGTCACTGGGGTTGTTTTCAAATAAAGACACTATGACTTCATTCTTATTTTTTCCATCTTGTTACCTGTCTCTAAAATAAGCATTAAATTAAAGAATTTACATTTTCCTTCCACACTGAGTCTGTACCAGCTGTTGCTGCCTTTTCATATGGGAAATGAGGCCTTCATTTAATTAGCTATGAAAAAAATTGAATCTCACTTTTTTGCCTATTTAAAACATTAGTAATTAACATAATACTGATGATAGCATTCAGCTAATCAACTTACCAAAGCCAATGGAAATAAATAGTGTTGTGCTTTCTTGTAACTCTATGACCCACATATCTGGTGTCTTCCTGCCTTCTACAAGGAAGTTCTATAAGTATTACAGATAGTATATTTTCTGAGTCCATATTTTTAATAATTTAAATGCAAGTTTGATTCTAGAGATGATAGTGATGGAATGTTTTGGAATCATATGTGTTTAGACTATCAGTTTATGTATGACCAGAACTCATTGAAATTTAGTTCATTTCAATTCACAGAATGTCCTACAGCAAGTTAAATAACTGGAAAAAGGCTGAAATATAGAAGGAAACATATTGCAACACCTTATTTGGCAAAAGCACTCAGTAGATTTAAACCATCAACATGTAGTTAACAGACAAGTGCTTTAAATGATATGTCTAATAGAGAAAGATTTTTCAGAGTTGTATACATTATTTTTGTGTGTAAAATCATGAACTTCAAATCTAGCATGATGAGCATTGATAGTTGATGGTTGAACAGAGCTGATCAGTGTAAGTTCTGTATTTAAAGACATTTAGAGTTTATATTTAGTAATTTTATGATAGCATCTCCATTGATAAATTGCTCATTTAGATTTTTATTATTAAAATATTTTCTTCTGCAATATTTCCAGGAAAGAATCATTGGTACTGTCTTACCTTGCTATTTCAAATAGACAAAACATTTTTTGATTGTTTTTATCAGAAAGACTGTTTAGATTAAAATATTTCTGAAATCAGCTCTTATACTTTGGTAGGGAGTATCAAAAAGAGAAAGCTCCACCCTTGTCTAGATCAACACAGAGGAACCTGAGCCCATATGGAGTCTTTGCTTGCTGTCAATAGATGTGGTTTCAGATTATTACATTACTGAGTTTGGGGATCAAGAGGCTCAGTCAGGGATCTGGGTAATACAAATAAGCCTTGTGGCACCCCAGAGATCAACTGCAACACAGGGTTCAGTCTCCTCACAGTGTTAATCCCACGAGCAGAGCCCATACACTGTACAGAGCTCCAGTAACCTGGGGACTGGGCTATACCTGCCTGCATCACCCACTCCACAATGGTCCCTGCCTTGGCCAGTCCCCACCTGCCAACTGCCTATGGTTCCCACATTGCCACCCTGGGCCTGGTATCCCCCATCAACCTTGCCCTTCAGTCACCTCAACCAGCCCATCTTGGCCTCATAGTCTCATATAGGTCTGCCTAAGACCTATGGCCCCACACCAGCCCATTCTGGCATGGTTCTGTGACTTGCCTACCAGCACCTCTCCTGCTTCCCCTGCAATTAGCCTGTGTAGTCCTACCCTCACTGTCTGCAACTTCTCTCCCCTGCTTCCTGAGACTGTTACCCTATCTGACCTTCAAATAAACAATCTCAGTTGTCTAGGAAAAGAGTAAAACCCTAGTGAGATAGAGAAGCAGAGAGATTCCTCAATGAAGCTGGTGACAGGCAATCTGTAGAATCATTCTTACTATCTTCCCATAGAGATAACTCAGGGACATCTCCCAGGAAAATGGCACTGAGCTCTACTAAAAGGACATGCAGAAAACAATCTACCTTAACAGCCTCCACAAGAAAGCAACAGAAACAAAATGCAATGTCAGAAGAGAACCTGAAGCTAAGGATGTCCATAGAAGAAGCAGACTTGAACCACCACAGGAGGGGAAAAAAAAAAATCAGATGGCTGCTTAGAGTCAGACAGCATATGGGAGAATCAATACAGAAAAGGGATGGACTAATAGTGAAGACAGAGTCCACACAACAGAAGAGTACAGAAACACAAGAGTTAAAGGTCACAAGAGTTAAAGGTCACGCCAACAGAAATCAAAACAAGATAAGAGACCTCACCAAGAGACTAGGAGATGCTGAAAACTGTATCAGCAATCTCACAAATAGCAAGAAAATCACAATGAACAGGAAAGGCAATCAAACTAGATATTCAAAGAAGCTGAAGTAAACCTGATGTGTTAGTGTGGATAGACTAGAGAAACAAATTCATAGACACACATATGAATATAAGGGCATGGTTTATACACAAAAAGAATGGAACAATGAGAAAGCATCCCAACCCAGTCCAGGTCAAAATCATAAGTCCGATATTATTCCATATGCCTGATACCAGTCTAAAATGTCTCCTTCTGACTCACAAAGTCACAGGTTGGTGAGTGCAGAGTCCCAGTGCTGGCAGGGGTACCCTCATGCTTCCTTACTTCTAGGGCCCAGGGTTTATCAACAGCATCCAGTGGTGGCAGAAGCAACTCATCCCCGGCAGGTGTCCCAATGTGGTCTCTTCAGCTTCAGAGGTCTGGCTTCATCAGGGAAAACCCATGTACTTCTTCTCGGCTCTTCAGACACTGCCATCTTGTTTTGTCCATGATTCATCACCTCTGAGACTAACTCCCAACATCTGGGGAGATAGCTTCTCATCTTCACGGGGGAACTATCACGAGATTTCCCAGATTTATCAGGAGAAAGCCATGCCCACACAGAGGCCTCATTGACTACTCAATGGATATCTCCAGAAGAACAGGCTAGACACCACCCCTACATGTGAATCATGAAGTTAACATAAGCACATGACTGCTACAGACCACCCCTTGTTATTTTCACACTTTCACATAACTCTGTAACCATATGTAACTTTCAAATAAACAATAAAATCATATATATACCTAACTTGATAAAACTAAAATGCATATAATTCAACATGTGTCACCATCATTTAAAAATAAAATTCTGTAAGTGAACAAAACAAAAAATATCCTGTGCCTTAAAACTGTAGTTATAAAATATCTGCACCTTGATCCTATAATCCTATGAATATATATTCCACCACCTATGAAAGTTTGGAAGTCAACCACCTCATGCCTTCATGCCCCCATTTTGGGTACCTAATTTCTATATTGACCACTTAGATCAACCCAGTGCTCTGAGGAAATAATCATATCTTTTAACGTGAAGAATCTTCATTCCAGTTGGAAATTCATGAAATGTGCATGCATGAACAAAATCAAATCAGGACAGGGCATTAATAAAATCAGCAGTGACGCACCAGTTCACAGACTCAAATCACTTCTTTTCCTTTGGTAAGGTTCTGGTCAACTCAATGTGGGCTGTCTCACTAGCCTCACCACGGTAGCTACTGGTTGCCTTTGCTTTAGAGCAAGGTCCCATCACAAATTCTCAACATGCCTACCTCTCTCATGTTAGGTCATGAGCTTTAGACCAGTCAACCCACTCTTGTCTCCTCCATCCTGTGAACCAAGTCCATGGGTGTCAGTGACCAAATTCAACTCTTTATTGCTGCAGTTCTTCTATTTCTACTCAAAGAGTAGATACAGGTGGAAACCTAGCAAGCATTCCAGCCTATCACAGGTTTCCCAGAGAGGAGCTATCTTCATCGTTCCAGATTCCTTCGCTTCTGAAAATAATCACCAGTCAGGATTTTCCAAGGAAACAGACTATCCTTCTTTATTGGTCAGTCTGACCTTCTCTGAGAATACAAGCATCCTGAGTACTCCAAAACACTGGGTGGGGCTACTTTCTTCAGAGCAGTCTTTCTAGGTGTAACCTAAACCCATCTAAGGACAAGGTGGGGTTAATCTCTTCAGAAATGTCTTTGATGCTAAGTCCTAAACTCTCTAGAGGTCAATGCATAACTTGAGGTAACTGGATTTACAAACTCTCTTCATACTTCCCAATAAACATTTCTATGCATCCTTATATTTACAATAATAGGCATAAGAAATCAGTATAAACAACATAGTCAGAAATTAAACTCAATTCTTAAAACAATGTCAATACTTATTAAACTTATCTATATCCTTATATCCTATATCCTAAACTACTGTTTACACAAAAACACGGAATTAGGTCTCTGAAGTCATCAAAACAGATCTATGCTTTGGGTCAGGCATTTTGACATTCTTAACCATTGTCCTTGAGCAGAATAAGTTCTGAGATATTGAAATGGTGCCTTTTACTCCGGAGCTCAAGATATAAATTAGCAACATTCATTTTTCCCATTTTATATAGGAATAACCAAAGACAGCATCCAAACAAAATAATCACAACTTTAACTTTCCATATTGTTTCCAGAAAGTAACTCAGTAAACTGCAAGAACATGTCTGACTTCTGACTATCTAAAGAAGTAACAATACCAGGAAGCAAAAGTCAAACAAGCATCTACTTTCCCTCTTTACGATTTGTTTCTCTAGTACCCCACTCCTGGTACCATAATGTGTGAGTCCGGGTAAACTAGAAGAACAAATTCATAGACACACATATGAATATAAGGGAATGGTTTATATACAAAAAGAATGGAACACTGAGAAAGCATCCCAACCCAGTCCAGGTTAAAGTCTTAAATCTGATATTAGCCCATATGCCCGATACCAGTCTATAAAGTCTCCTTCCAACTCATGAAGTCACAGGTCAGTGGGTGCAGAATCCCAGTGCTGGCAGGGACCCCTCATGGCTCCTCACTTCTAGGGCTCAAGGTCTACCAAAAGCATCCAGTGGCCCCAACGTGGCCTCTTCAGCTTCAGTGGTCTGGCTTCATCAGGGAAAAGCACATGACTGCCACACCTGAGAACAATTAACTATATTTGGGGGACAAGATTCCGACTTTAGTATACCAGGGCAAGAACGCAATGAAGAAATCAGCAGCCAAAATAGCAAGAAAATTTCTGGACGAAAACTTCCCCAATTTAATTAATGAGAATTCAACACTCATTCCGGAAACAGAGAAGACAATTAGATTGAGTACCAAGAATAAATCATGAGACTCTAAAGGGGATAGCTCCGACAAAAACAGAATTTTGACAGCCTCAAGGCAGAATGTCATCAAAGCAGAATCAACTGCACTGCGTGCCTGTTCTTAAATCAGAAAATTAAGAGATAAGGAGACTGGGCATTATAAAAATAGAGTCAGTGTACTAGGGTCTGATTCAGCCCTTCCCCTGCAATGTTTGTCCATAGGACAGTTCCGGACCTTGCTGAAATGCTCTGCGTCAGTGGCTCCCAGCCTTCCTAATGACTGGACCCTTTAATACAGTCCCTCATGCTATGGTGACGCCAATCATAAGATTATTTTCTTTGCTATTTCATAACTGTAATTTTTGTTACTCTTATGATTCCTAATTTAAATATCTGATAAGCAAGATGTATTTTCATTGTTAACAATGGAACATAATTAAAGCATAGTGATCAATCACAAAACAATATGCAGTTATATATTTTGAAATATTTTTAATTACAAATAAATGAAATATTGTCTTGAAGCCTGGTGCAACATGAGAAAGTGTTCATACTGGGCACTCATATGTGGGCATAACTGCATGTGAGTGGACCTGCCTGGTGATAGCTAGAAGAGTGGTGTCTCTGTTCCTTAGAAATATGTGTTTTCTGATGGTCTTAGGCAACCCCTGTGAAATAATTGTTCAAGCCCCCCTCGCCCCCCGCCAAAGTGGTCACAATCTACAGGTTGAGAACTACTATATAGGTTCACCATTTCTGCCAGTCGGTTCCACTTATCCCTCAATAAGTACAGCTGAATGGTGTCTTCTACTCCTCCTCCTTCTTCTAATTCCTCCCTCCTTTGAGGAAATTGAAGCAGATATAGCCTTAGTATATTAAAAGTCCAATTTCTCAAAACCACATTGAATTGTGTTTCTCTCAAAATTTCATCTCCAGGATCTCCTTCAACTGTTTCCTCTGTTCTAGGCACAGATTAGTCAGACAGGCCTTATTCTCTATCAGGGGATGCTGTGTGGAGGCAAGGTATACTTTGGAGGCATCCAATTCTTGCCTGGTCTTCTCCAGGGTGTTCATCAGCTCCTCTATTTGCAAGTGTTGTGAGCTGTCAGCCAGCCTGTCCTCTCGCCTGTGAACTTTTCAAGTAACTAGGCATTCTTCTAGCTCTCCAGCTGCTGATTGTGCCAGAGGTTGGAAACTTTCTTATTCTGTTTTGCACAGGAGCACAGAAGATTTTTAAGCCCACCTTCAGATAAATCCTGTGCCTAGACCCATGGCATGCAGTAATTTCCCCAGGCTGCTGCTTAAAGGTGGTCATAATCTGAGGCTCCTAGAGATCCTCTGAAAACTAGAGTTCTCAGGTATGGATTTTTCCTTCCACAAGCAGAAACAGTATGACTACATTGAACATCTTCTTTTCTGTTCTCAACAACTACATGATTGTCAACGTGGGTAATCATTGATAATTAGACACCAATTTTGCAGCCTCTGGGATATTTACTGCTGTGAAATCACAAACTACAGTCTGAAGAATTATGCAGGGAAAAGGTGTGAGTCACACAACAGGTGCCCAGCCGAGAGAGAATTCAGATCTAGTTGGCCCAAAACCCATTTGGCTAATCTGGTCCCACTTCCCAAGGGACAGTGTGGTATAACCCTATTCCAGGGCACCCCCAGAGCCCATTATGATTAGAAAACATATATTTAGAAAAACAAACAAAATGCTTAAAAGCATGTGGGGGTTCTTAGTGCAACTTTGGATATAAGCCACCAGAAACATTTTCAGTAGTATAACATTAACATAGCAAGTAAGGTTGAATTCTAATCCCCAGAAGATAACATGGGATTTTAACATAACAAGATAGGAACAGAAGACAGATGCTGAAAGCCACAGTCCAAGTCCCAAACTGGCTCTTCAGAAATTTGCTTAGAGAAATACAGTATGTGAGGGGAACAACACTGAATAACAACACAGTAATAGAGAATGTGAGGTTCACGTTACAGGGGATGAAGTCCACCATAGAGAAATGCAAGAACTAGTGCATGAGGTTACAGAAGTAAAACACAAGAACATTGAACTCAACAATAATAGAGAAAAAATCTTGAAGATCAGGCAGACTTTAAGAAACAGGAAAAATAGTCAAACAACGTAAACAAAGAAGGAGAAGAAAACCATAGAAAAATGACAGATGCTATGAAGTGGAACAATATTTCAAATAATTGGTTATCCACAACAGGCAGAACAAAGAAGTTAACAGCTTCGTTAGTGAGGGAATTCCTGGAAGCAAATTACCTTACCTTAATGAATGAGAATCAGGTAAGCATAAAGAGAGCAGAGAGGACACCAATTAGAACAAACCCCAGGCATATGATAGTGAAAGTACCCAACTTTGAGAAATAGACAAAATGTTAAGAGCAGACAAAGAAAAAGAGGTGTACAATAGTGCTCAGGTAAGAATATGTTCAGGCATATCAGCAGATATCACAAAGAGAAAGTAGAGTAACATTTACTGAAAGCTGAAAGAAAAAATTGCCAACCTGAGAATCCTCAACCCTGCCAAACTATCTACTAAGATGGGTGGTGAGAGAAGAGTCTTCCAGGACAAGAAAAACTCAGAAAATGTACCAAAAGTTACCCAATCCTGTGGAAAATCAGATGGCCAACAGCTACCAAGCACACGTAGGACAACACCATAAAGTTTAACTATATCCAAAAGTGAAAGTACTGGAAACAGCTACCAAGGTAACATTGCATCAGAGGGAAAAGAGGGCAAGAAAGAAGTTCCACACACAAACAAAGCACACTGATGATAAGGGAGATAGGGATACACTCAAGACAAATGGTATGTGATGACAGCAATGAATCCACAAATGATGGTTAATTGCTCTGACTGTCAATGGCTTGAAATAGCCTACTAAAAGACAAAGGTTAGCAGACTGGTTCAGAAAGTATAACCTATCAATCTGTTGCCTCCCAGAGATACACCTTAAGCTCACAGAAAATGATAAACTGAGAATAAAAGACTGGTGGAAAATATATCAGTCAAATAGTGACAATAAAAAGCTGGGTTTACAATCCTACTCTCTGAGAAAGTTGACCTCAAGGTGCAAACTATAACTAGGGACAGTGGCGACCACTATAGAGGGCTCAAAAGATCATTAGATCAGGAACCAGCAAGCATAATAAATATAACGTGCCTAATGAGAGACCCACAAAATTTCTAAAGTAAACAATTCAAAATACGAAAACAGAAATCACAGGCGAAACAATTGTATGTGGTTTTGATATACCACTATCAGAGAGAGATAGAACACTGGGAAAGAAGGTCAACAAGGAAGCCACAGAACTAAGCACTGCACCTAGGCTATGAACCTGATAGACCTGTCTAGAGCTCCCATCCAGAGTATGTGTATATATATATATATATATATATATATATATATATATCACATTCTTTTTCAGTGCATGTGGCTCATTTTCAAAAATTGAGCACATGATGGGATACAAAGCAAATCTGTAATTTTATCACATAGAGATCACTCAGAATTGTATTCTCAGACAACCACACCATAAAACTGGAGATCAACAAAAGAAAGACTAGAAAAATAAGGACAAACAAGTAAAGGTTGAATAACAATTTGCTGAGACACTAATGAGTACACTAATGTGCACTGGCTCATATTAGAGAGAAAATTAGATAACTTCTAGAAAATAATTAGAATGAGAATACAATGTGCCAAAATCTATGGAACACAAGAAAAGCAGTTATCAGAGGAAGACTAATAACGATGAATGCATATGCCAAAAAGCTAGAGATTTGTGACTAATACTATATTATTAAACCTTCAGTAGCTAGAATACAGTCAACAGAATAAACCCCCCAAAGCAAAAGAAAAGAAATAATAAAGTTCAAGGCATGGTTGAATGAGTGGGAAGACAAGAGAATAACTGAAAAAAAATCAATATAGGAAAAAGCTGGCTCTTTGAAAGGATCAACAAAATCAACAGTCCACTGGCAAACATAACCAAGCAAAAAAAGGGCAAGCATCAATTGCCAGAATGGGGGATCAAACAAGGAAATCACAATGGACCCCAATGAGTTTAAAAGAAAAAGCACAAAGGATTATGAAATCTGTATTTTAATGAGCTAAACAATGTGAAAGACATGGAGAATTACTTGGAAAACAATCCTTTCCTTGATTAGGTTAAAAAAAAAACTCAATAGACCTATAGGAAAAGAAGAAATAGATATGGTGATCAAACAGCACCCAGGAAAAAAACTTCACAAGAGAATACTCAAAGCATTCAGGAAAAAATTTATAGTAACCCTCAACAAATTATTCCAGAGCATAGAAAAAAGATGGCAAACTGCTAAACTTATTCTTTGAAGCCAGTATAATTTTGATACCTGAAGAGGACAAAATTACCACAGGAATAGAGAAGTACAGACTGATATCTCTAATGAATATGCCTACACAATCCTTAACAAAATATTCACCTGTAGTATACAAATGTACATGAAACATATTCATTAAGATCATGTGGGGTCCATTACAGGAATGCAAAGATTGCTCAACATACAAAAGTCCATCAAAACTATTCACCACATTGATAAGAAAAAGGATCATATTTACCTAATAATATTTGATAAATGCAGAGAATGCATTTTACAACCTCCAACACCCATTCCTAATTATGACACTCAAGAAGATAGGAATGGAAGAAAATTTCCTTTAATAATTTAAATACAAGCTATTTAAGAAAAGCCAATAGTCAAAAGAGAAAACATGAAAACACTCCGACTGCAAAAGGAGACCAGACTGATTTAGGAAACAAAACCTATCAATATGTTGGCAGTAAGAGACACAACTTAAGCTAGAAGAGAAAAAAAGGTTGAAAATAAAAGGCTGACAAAATAAGTATCAAGCAGATGACTGCTTAGAAAACAGCTGAGCTGCAATTCCAATCTTTGACAAAATTGATCTCAGGGTAGAGGTTCTAGCAAGAGATAAGGAGCGGCACTATATAATGTTCAAGGGATCAATAGTGTGTCAGTCCGGGTAGACTAGAGGAACAAATTTCATAGACATGCATATGGATATAAGGAAATGGTTTATATACAAAAGGAATGTGACACTAAGAAGGCATCCCAATCCAGTCCAGTACAAAGTCATAAGTCCTATATTAACCTGTTTGCCCGAAATCAGTCTACAAAGTCTCCTTCCAACTCACCAAGTCACAGGTTAGTGGGTGCAAAATTCTGGCGCTGGCAGGGTCTACCCATGGCTCCTGCCTTCCAGGGCTCAGGGTCCATCAACAGAATGCCGCTCCAGCTTCAGAGGTCTGACTCCATCAAGGCAAAGCTTTGTGGTCTCTCTGCCGGCTCCTCCAGCTTCTCGGATGCTGCCATCTTGTCTTTTCCATTA